>JASSUY010035317.1:65715-108533 GCA_032466535.1 Forpus xanthops
TGGGGAGGGACTCTTCATGAGGGACTGTACTGAGAGGACAAGGGGTAAGGGGTTCAAACTTAAACAGGGAAAGTTTAGATTGGATCTGAGGAAGAAATTCTTTGCTGTAAGGGTGGTGAGGCATTGGAATGGTTGCCCAGGGAAGTTGTGAATGCTCCATCTCTGGTGGTGTTCAAGGCCGGGCTGGACAGAGCCTTGGGTGACATGGTTTAGTGGGAGGTGTCCCTGCCCATAGCAGGGGGGTTGGAACTCAATGATCTTAAGGTTCTTTCCAAACCTAATTATTCTATGATTCTAAGATTCTATGATCTTCCAAAAGATTGATAAAATGAAAATGCTTCAGGTTTTCAGTTTCAGAAGACATTCCATTCTGTTGGATCTGGGACAAGAAAACCCAAGAAATCTGTGTTTCTCCTGTTAGGTTTCCTTTTGATGCATGACACTTGGAAGACGTTGGGTCTTGACAGGGTAAATGAAACTGTAAATCTAGTAAAGGAGAATTTCCCCTGAAATCCATTACTTCTGCCTTTCTCATACATTCTGGTCACCTTTTCTTCCTCTTTCTCATGAGCTGCCAAGAGGGAGTGGCTTTGTTACCAGCTAGTGGAAAGCAAGGATGGCTTCTGCAATGAAGAACATGAATGATCTTATTTCAAAACAGTAAAATAAGCATCAGGAGACTCTGTCCATGTATAATGAGCCTTTAGGGGTGGGAGGGACTTGATCTGCCTATCCCTGATCAGACCTGCCTTGTGCCAGAGAGATGGGAGAGATCCAGATCCAAGCCCCAAGTACCACCCTGCGTTCCAATGCAGGATTTCAGGAGCTCAGCACCTGGATATCCAAACTCATAGTTGGTGAAATAGTATAAGTTACATGGGAATGTCTTCAGTCTCCCTTGTATGCTACGTTCCATGCCAGTCACTTAGGACATACTCTACAGCAAGTCACCTGGAATGCAATGTGGTGGCTCCACAGAGCGTGAGTAGCATCGGAAACCCAAACAGCTCTTTCTCTATAGATACAAAGCAAGGTTTGCTTGCGTGCCCTCTTGAGTTTTGCTGTTACATTGAGCCCCGTATGACTAATGAACTGCAGGAACTGCCCAGGTGTCAGGGCTGGCTGTCACTCTTTGTCAGAGGTGCAGGGGAAGGCAGTTCTGAAGTGGTGGTTGTCCTGTGGCTTTGCCATAGGAGCATATCCAAACCCCTGTTTTATGGATCGAACTATGCTGCAGTTTACCCGCTAAGACTGAGTGTAAAAAGTATCATAAGAAACCCAATAGCAGCCTGTTACAATCCCTAATTTATTGTCTTAAAAAAGATCTAAAATAAACCCCTCAGCCCCCAGAACTGACTTAGTGCTTCAAATAATCTGGAACTATCAGCTTCCTTGATCCTGCCACAGAGTTTGTGCCAAACTCCTGACAGAACTCCCTGAGGGACGTTTAAACTGAAAAAAACCCAAATAAACCCTAGTGCATTCTGAAGGGATGCAGATTTTCACTGTGTATGAGTCTTGACAACATACATTATGTCTGCATTCAGCAACAAATCTGTTATCTGCTGGCCTCAAAATCATGCCACAGATGCAAGTTACAGAAAAACAGCTGCTACAAAATGGGATGTGTAAGTAGTTACCATGAAAAAAAATCCACAAACCTAAACAAATGTGAACTACTATAATGTCTCACTGCTTACCACAACAGAGAGAGCAAATCTGCCTTAGAAGGGAAACGATGCAAAGCATTGATCTCTAAAATCAGGAATATCCCAAGACAGACCTCCCACAGCAACAGAAGAAAAGTAACAGGGGAAAAAGGACAGGGCAGATGTCACCTGGGTGGCACAATCACAGCCATAATCCCCCAGTGTTATGATGAAAACATTTACTCATTAAACCACTTCCACTCTGACATCATCACCAGTGGCACTGCAGCATGGTACTTCCAGCTACTGCAATATTGTGCTTACCACAGGCTGATTACACTGTGCAAAGTGAGGTCTCCTAGACAGGGTCTTCAGTGCACTACCACAGTTACTAAAATCCAGATTTATAATGAACTGTATAGCTCTGGTTTAGGAGAAGGAACTAGATCTGGGATTTAAAAGCCCATAGCTTTTAATTTGGCCACTGGGCACATTTCCTACTGCAGATTCGGCCTGAGGTTACAAGGTAACATGAACTGCCATGCGAATATGTGACTAGATATGAAGTGGGCCCTACAGCATGCAGAAATTGGCCACCTCTCTATTATAGGATCACTCCTTAAGGATGGACCTGGTTAGCTGTTGACCATGAAGTCATGTCAGTGGAAACCAAATGCTGGTGAACTCTCTCTTTGACACTACACCTGGTAAATGCTCTTCAAAGTGGGATAAGAAACGGCCTATATAGAAAATTATTATGAAGCATCTTACAGCAAATGATGTATTCTGAGTATTTGGTCTTAAAACGTAGCCAGCTATATGTACTCTTGCCTTTTGTATTTTCTTCATTTACTTCAAACCTTGCCTTTCTGCTGCAGGCAACTACAGGGACTGCCAAGCTCCATTCCTGTTGTGACAGTAGAGGCTCAGACTGTCTATGTTTGGATTTTGGAGTCTCAGGGTTGGAATTATTCACTAATGATGATTTTGGCTGCTGTAGTGGCATATTGGGTTCTAACATCTTAACTCCTTCCACTTTATAAACTGCAGGGCATCTGCCTCCCAGCCATCCAATGGTATGTGCTGAGGAGCCTTCTGCCCAAGTCTTTGTGGGCACATGAACTTTACAACTATGTGGAAAAGAAAATGCCGTACAGCATTTTCTCCTGCCTAAGTACCACATTGTAACTGTTATTGCTGAGAGTTTGCAATATAAAAAGAAGAGCTCATGAAAATTCAGAGAAAAAGCTCCCCAATTCCCCAAAGAACCAAAAATGGGAAAAACATATTCTGAAAGTTCATCCTCAGCAGCCAAACTCTGATCCAACACAGATGTAGTTGAATATTGTAAATGGGGAAGATTATAATTTTATATATTGTTTCTCTTGCTTCACCATTCTCTACATTTTATGGGTTAGCCAAATCTTGCCTCGTGTACGAACTTAAATGCATATGTAAATGAACACTATTGTGCAAAGTCTTCTTCTGATATCAATAATGGGATGTTTTCATCCCAGGGTTAGATGCACAGCATACTAAACTGCACGCTTTTGGCTTTTGACTGTTATACTATTTCCTGATAATAAAAGTATGCAACCCCGGTTTATGGCTCTCCATTTAACAAAGGAAATCAATGTTTACTCTGTATGTCTGAAAAGTACAAACTCAATTAAAGGAATGACCAATGAAATATTGACTCTGAAGCTTGTACACAGACTTCATCACACATGGGAAAAAAGCCCCTGGAAGATTGATTATGTTGCCCATTGAGAATGATGCCGAAGTCTATTAACTTCAACGGGAACAAGAATTGACCAAATCTCCACGTGCTCCATCCAGCTTCTCCAGGGCTGGCAAGAAACTTCCAGCATCTGCTGCAGGATCCTGTCTTCTGCTGTGTATACAGAATTGCTCCTTCCACAATAGCCCACATCTGCGGAGAGCCCCTGCTGCAAAGGGCAGCCAGCTGGATCCGGGTACCCAGCGGTGCATAGCTTGGATCCCTCAAAGAATTCCTCTGTTCTTTTGGTATTCATTTGACTGTACTTGAGCAATAGCCCAGAGTGGGCAAAGGTCATGACTGAAAATGGCCAGTCTTGCCTTGTAGTGCTGAAAGGTGATGGCGGTTTGAAGAGCGTTGATCACAGATTCATTTTCCCGTGCACAAATACAGCAAGTTTCAAAACCCCTTCATGTCAATTACTTGAAATATCACTGTCATATATTAAAGGCCTCACTCTAGCACTTCTATTCTGATTTTTAACACATGCAAAACAGAAGCCTTTTTGCTGGGACTGACTACACATCAGCATCGGCACTGGTAAAACTAAAGTGAATGACACAATTTTTCAGTGCTGTCATTTTCAGTGTGATTTAGGCACTGCCACTTGCAGCTGAAGAAGACATTAGGTGGGACAAAAAAACACACTGGGCATTTATAACCCCCAAGGGTGGCCTGTTCCACTCCTCTGCTACTGATGGTTTGCGTAATTTGAGGGTCAAACCTATTGAAACTACACCACATATTCTGTTTTTCAGTTTCATGGACAGTGATGTAACTCCAAAACAAGCAATGATTAATGAAATATCACTCGTCCCACCCAAGACAAGAAATGTCACACTGCTCCAAGCTTTGCTCTTAGACTGAAAATGTGTCTCAAGCAGAGCTGCTGCGGCGCTGTTTCTCTCAGGGACATGCCAGCTGCTCTTCTCTGCCCCACAGGATTTCATGTAACATGGTAGGGATGTTCTAGGTGCATCTGGAGAATGATTCAAGTGGTTATAATTGGGCAAGTGGCTCCTTGCTCAATACCCTAAGTCATAATGTCTATTAGCTGTGTTTTCTTTAAAATCAGCCTTGGGTTATCTCCTGCAAAGCCACAGCTCAAAAGGAAGTACCAGAAAAGAAAATACATGAATTTGGGAATGTCTCATTTTGTCTAAGGTGACTTTGCAGTGTCTCATGCAACAGACCACCTCATGACTGACTGCTGTGGGAAGGCTGCATGAGCCCCGAACCAGGAATTCCCATGGAAACCACAGAAGTTTGGATGGACTTGTTCACTGCCCAGTTCATCATCTCGCATCCTCATTAAAGCAAAAATACCGTATAAACCAGGATACAGCTCACTAAAACTGCCTCTGATTAAAGTCACACTGAAGGAGTGAGAGATGAGAAAGGGGAAAGCTGAAGAAAGGCACAAGCAACTGCACAAAAAAAGCTGCTGTGAAACATGTCTGCTCCCAGGGTCATGTAAATCAACAGTGCACGTTTTAGATAACCTCTCATGGCTGTAACCTGACATGTCAAAGAGCAGCTCTGCTCTACAGACTTCTCTTTTTCTCCCCTTAAGAGCGTAACAGGAGATCTTTGTGTCATCCAGTGAAAGTTCTCTCCTACCATGATGCTAACACTAGTAATTCCATACGTATCAGCCTCTGGAACTGACATGCATTGAGGAGCTGTGGAGGTAGAAATCCCTCCAGGCTTTGATACCATTTTGAGGATTTATTAAGACACTTCCATGGGGCAAAAGACAGTGCTGAAATGCTCACAGCAACCCACAGCCCCTGGGGTCTGCAGCAAGCGGTCTCCTTTGGATTCCCAGCACAAGTGGGAACTGGAGTGAATGGGGCTGACATGCACAAGATTGATCTCTGTTGGTATTGCAGTGGCTTTTCAGGTGATATAACTACAGGAATGGTTTGCTAAGGAGGCAGTTGGGCTCCAATCCCTCAAGGCAGAGCAAATGAAGCTGGCAAAAAAGCTTTGTGAAAGCAATTTACTGGGATGAATATTTTTGTCACCAAAAAGTGGCAATTATTTCTTCACCCATGGGATCTCTGTCTTCTCCTCCTCCAGGCAGGAGAAGCTCTGGTGTTCCTCCAGAGTGCATTACAGTGACATGACAGAAACAAGAAAGATGTTTTGGATTAGATTAACCCTCATGTACTGAAGGCATGAAGAAATAAAGCCCAGGGAAAGCTGAAACTGAATTGAAGAGGAATTTATTCAACACCTTCATCTTTCTAGAAGCAGTTTATCGTTTTCACTGAGCTGGCCTGGCATGGGGCAGCACCGATGTGCTGAGCCAACAAGCACAAACATCACCACCAAAGTAACCAAACTGAAGGAATTTGCCTGGCAAATAACCTGAGCACACCACGATCCAAACTGAGTCATGAGATCCATTCGCAGTGAATCCTTATTATAGCACATTGCTGTACTAAAGGCTCCTCTCACACTGCATCACCTTATCTTTAACGTAAGTACACATACACGAGTCTAAAAGCACTTCTGTCCCCCAGTAGGTTTGATCAATTCTTTTCCTAACAGAGGTGGTTTTTCCTCGTTGTTCTCCTGTTTGCATAATGAAAAATACTGTAGTAAGGAAGAAAATGCTGCAGCAGCTCCTGCTTATAATGAAAACCACATTGTGGCAGAGCCCTGAGGACTGGCTGGGGGAAGTGGAGGCAAGGGGGCTCCCTGGCTCTGCTCACAAGTATGATTCAGTAAGTCATTCCCAGGGTAAACACATAAATCTGTCTCTCTTGAACAGAATCTAAACTATCAGAAGTATCCTTGCTCTATTCAAAACGTCTCTGCGGCTACTGAGGAAATAAAAGGAGTGGATAGAAACAAACACCCTTTGGAGGAAATCGAAGAAGAAAACATCCTGAGTATGTGCTCAGATGGCCACTGAGTAACTGTGCTCAGAGGCAAAAGTACTGGCTGCTGCTGATGTTCCTGATAAATACCCTCCCTCACTCGCGGTATCATGCGTGCAGTAATGTTGTTGCTCAGTGTTAGGATGGATGCCCTGGAGAAAGAAAAACAGATGGGAAAGAAGAAGAAAAAGAAATGAACAATTCTTTCCCTGCAGCAAGTATGGTTCAGCTAATGTGCAAGTCTGGATTTGTACAGAAAGCAGAACCTACTATCGCATCCTGTTTTCATCAGTGTGCCCGGCTGCGAAAGTTGAAGACTGGCTAAGTCGAATTGTGAAGATCAACAAGAAAATTCTTTTTAGGAGGGTCAAAACTGCTGTGTAATCTGCAGTGTCACATTAAAACAATTCTGATTTATTTTGCATTGCAAATGAAGGCTATTGAGCTGTCATAATGCAAGCTCTCCCACCCCCAAAGTGTAGCGCTGTGTACACTGTGACTGAAGAAGTCATTACCTGCTACCGTCAGTGCCCAGAGTGGCTGTACAGCCGGTGTCTGTGTGAGAAGCTTTCAGCCCTAGTGCTGTTACCTGCTTTCTTCTTTAAAAGAGTTGATCCTCATTGTTATCCTGAAGACATTGTTCTGCAAAGGCAGTGATGATCTTACAGAGCTGGCGTTACAACAAAACACCACGTGTTACAGAGGTGCTCTCCTCCAGATAGCGATTCAAACTGAACGTTTAAAAATGGGGGTACTTGAAATCACCTCTCCAGCAATGTTCTAGGATCAATTTCTGCTGCAGAATCCTTCCCTACAGAGATGATACAAATGATTCTATGCCTTCTACTACTGGCTTTCATCGCGGAACACCAAGAACAAAACACAACATGCAGTTCAGCTCTTTCCTAAATTACGCTATTCAATGGTTTTCCTTGCAGGTTTTCCCTTCAAATGAAAAGCTCAACCTAGGCTGCTAGTTTAGCCCAGCTACACTTTCAGTTTGTCTGTTTAGGTGGGTTTGTAACCTGGTGAAAAAGGGAGACGCGGAAGATGAGCCAGGTTCCCCAAAGCATGGCTGTAGACAGCACAAAGATAGCAAAGTCAGTACCAGTAGGTCAGAAGGATGTCATCAGACAGTCTGTCCCTTCTATGTAATCAGCTGGATTCTGCCTTGAGGACCTACAGGCAATTCAGCAGCACATCTACCAGTCACTTTCCAGCAAACGTGCATAGGAGACTGCATATTTTTGTGGCTCTTTTGCAAGTCTTTGGTAGCTGCACACTTATCTTTCCACCTGATTGATCCTACTCATAAGTTCAAATTTGCCAATTTTAATGTAAATTGGTTAGCTACAAGATGATTTGGACTGTCTGTAGGTTATCTTTTCCCTCCTCTTGCTTAGCTGACTCCACTCCTGAGCTCACATTTACTGCAGAAGATTACGATGTAATTCCCGACAGTGCAAAGCCTGACGCTACAACTTCAGTGGGTCATTTCCATCTTGAATAAAACCTCTTCCTGCATTAGCTCAGTTGTATGTGTCACCAAGACGCACATGATCCCATCAATTGACTGTGTTTCTACGCACAAGGGGAGAGGCAGACAGCAGAGTGAGTGGTTAGGAAGGAATTAAATGTTTTCTGTCAGTACTTTCACTAGAGAGAACATTTAGACATGCTATTGGCATAGTCATGTGAAGGGTTTTCCAGACTAGATTTCATCAAAAGACTTCAAAAAGAGCTTAGGGACATAAATCTAATATTTAGATGATTTTCTGAAGAACAGAGTAATTCAGCCTTGCTTTAGAGCTGAAGTCACTCCAAGCCAGGCTAGAGTAAAGCCCCACACCTTTTGTACAGACAGATCCTCATTATCTGAACTCATGTGGCTCATACAGAGTGTGTCAGGGAAAGAGTCACTGGTGGGGATCAGGAAGTTGTGTCAGATAGGCACATCAGGTCAGACAGATGTATTGGACATCGCTTTATCTTCTGAACATCTTTCATATCAGGTCATTTGTGGGTACCTTTGATGTTTCAGTGAGGTTGATTTCCCAAATCCCCAAGGACATCCTTCCCTCATTAACTGATCTCTTCCCATGTGTAACTTGAAAGCATGGCTACCGAGGGCTGTAGTGCTGCTGAATTGCTTTTAGATGCGCAGGACTTAAATTCCCAAGTTGCCTAGGCACAAGACATTATGAAAGCAGGCAAAATGGTACCAAGCTATTTTTAGAGATACGGATTTAAGTGACTTACCTACATTTCAATAAAATAAATCAGTGATGGATCATGAGCTTGAAGTAGGATCTGCTAAAGCCTATATAACCCCTGAATCATCTTCCCCTGGTCTAACTGGGGATTTGAAGCTAAAGAAAAATGCTACAAGCTTAGTTCTTGGGTTCACCTTGGAGACACCTTTAAGTAGAAAGCAGACTTGACGGGTATTTCATGTCCCTTAAGAGGTACATTCTGCTTTCACAGCACTTTCTGAAGGTCGGAAAATCGGCTGCTTGAAGCCTGTTCTAAACAGTTTGCAGACTAGGAGCTGAAGTATATTGCCTGGTGGGGCTGTGCTTCAAACGAAAATTGGGGGTGGGTTATATTTTAAACTTAGGCTCCCCCTTTACATCCATAGATACTTACTGTCTATTATTGCCAATTGCCATTTTATTTCCGACAAGAGTGATGGCTGAAAGGCTGCATCCAGCTGCTAACAGCTGGGAGGCTGGGGAAATACTATCTGTGCTAAGCCATTGTCTTTGGCACTTTTTTGCGTATCTAAATACAGTCTGAGGAGGAAAATAATTTCCTCTGAAGATACCTTCCTTTTGTCAGCTTCCTCTCCCAACGGCATCCTTCTGATGTCTCACTCTGTGGAAGGAAGCAGAAAGGCTTGTTGTGAGCAGTGAGGATATCTGCTTTACCGCAAAAGATCTGGCACAACATTCTGTGGGTTTAGTTCCATTCTGAGCAGTCCAGGATCAAAAGACCAGCTTCTTTCTTCTCCTGAATCAAAATATGGAAAGCAGAGGAACCTAACTATTTCCATACACAAGGCTAGAGCTCAATGAGCACAGCTAAATCTTATCAAACAGAAAGCATTAATTCACTCAGTTGCTATAGCACAAGACCATTGGCTGAGTACAGGAATGGCTGCACACTGATTTCTGGAAAAGTTATGACTCCTCAAAGAGGTACAAACAATATTTCATCAGAAAATTCCCATGGGGAAAAGAATGTTCACCAATTCTGTATTCCAGCACTTTGAAATTTATCCCATGGAATCCATTTGCCCAAGTATGGTACCACAAAGAGTGGAAATTACCATTTTCAGAACTCATAGACTGAACTTTGATTTATAGTGTTATTAATCTGTTATGTCCATATAAAACACAATCAACCAGCAAACAATACATGATAGGAAAGGGAAAACATACTAATACTGGTGGATAGCTTATTTTGTATCTTACTGTCCTACTGGCACCCTTACAGCTTGCTTAGCTTAGGATGGCTAATTTGTTTTTGAAAGGATCTCCATCTGTGTAACATGTTTTGTTAAATCTAAGCCAAATTTGGTAGAAAGGAATTGTATTTTTGCACACCAGAAAAGGATGTATTTCCTGTTAATTTTGCAGACATGCCTTTTAATTTTCTGCCCAGTGAACCGAGCTCAGATGCATTACAAAGCATTATTGAAACCTCCTCTAAGCTATTTATTAGAGGTGGTCCTTTTATTAAAGGGGAACAAGACTTGGATGTAGCTTACTCAGGGGACACCTCTTAGTTTTTTCTGTTGCCAAGAGGTTACCAAAGAAAGGTTTTCATTTCATTTTAGTACTGTTTCACTAGAAATGCATATCACAGGACAGTAAGTACAGGTAAAGAGAAGAAGGGTACTGGAATTGCTCCTTCAGTTTTGTTGGCTGCAACAAATGCATTCAGTCTCCTCTTGGATATGTCTTCTCCAGTGTCAAGAAACACACTGATAAGTAAGAACTGCAACATAAAAAGAGTCGTCAGACGCTTCATCTGTAAAGGGCAGGTCCTACCTGTCTACATCATCTGGGAGACCTCTTATATGGAAAAGTGAAATATTTCATCACCTTTTGTTATTTATCACTTTATCTCTTTTCTAGCTGCTTTGCCCTATTAAAACAAAATACAAATGTTGAATTGTAGGTGCAGTGAATAATCTGTCCTATAGACATCTCTGCTCATTAAAAGCCATGTGCGCAGACCTGAGATCACAGACTATGAAAGACAGCCCCTGCCCCAGCCTACAAAGTGTACATACTGTCTCCAGCCATTATACCTCTGTGCTTTGAAACTTCTGGCAATAAAGGCTTGCTTTCCTAGGAATTTTCCTACCAGCTGATTGCCTATCTAAGGAAAACAGATATGAGTGTGAGCAGACAGACAGGTACTGGATGCAAATTATCAGTGGGAAGGGACTCCCTGAGGGCAGCAGTTAGGCTTAAGTGGCCACCTAGCTTGGAGCTGATAAGAAGCAATAAACCCCATGAAACCACAAGTCTGAACAAGAAAGAATGAAAAAGGCTTCAGCTTTACTCTCATCTATATTAACTCCAGGGATGATGCACAGGATAACCCTGGGGCCAGGTCGCACTAGCTGCAAGGCTAACTCAGGTAGCTGGTGCAGCATATGCCACTGTTTGTCTTGAATGTTTCCATGAGAGCTGCTCAATTTTGAGCCAGTTTACAGAAGAGTAGTTTTCAGATGAGCACAGTGGATGCAACACGCACTAATGTAACTGATGCATCAGAAAGCTCAGATCCCATACTAACTCCTTAAGCCATCTCTATGGAAAGTGGAACCAAGATTCCCAACGCAGCTGTGTATTTGGGATTTTTCCTTCAAAAGCTTATAGTCTCCATCTGTGAATTAACTCAGCTGCTCTCAGCTGGTGTAGATCAGGTAAATTACTATGCTGTGTGGCTGAACATTTCTTACTCATCGGTGACCCTTGGCTGTATTTAAGGGTTGTAGTCTTCTCCACCATTTGTATCTGATTAATCAAGCATAGCTGTAAGAAAAAGTGATTTTTTTATTCGATATGTTTGGCTCTATCCCTTCAAATGGTAAGGAGGATGCTGAAGTTGGCTTAGTCTTAGCAGCCAGATGGGGACCTACCAGGTTCTGGGTAATCAATAAGCTTTGTACCATTAACAGAGTAGGCAGAGGAAGACTAGGACTGAGGTTAGGATTTTGTTAGTCAGTAAAATAACTGAGATAGCATTTATTCCTGTTCACTGAAATCTATAGGAGCTCTGTCCCTAAGAGGAAAGATGAGCTCTGTTCTGTGCTGTGCTTTTATCCAACCTATCTGGAAAAAATATACTCAGGCAGATTGTAACAACTGAAGCATCAGCTATTTATGTGTTGTTAAGTATTTCCTGTCTTGAAATACTTGACAGGCTCTATGTTAAATCTGTGGGATGGGTTTCTAAATGTCTATCTCAAAGCCTCTCCCCTCTGCCTTGATAAAAGAAAGGGTTTAAGAAGGGAAGTGAGGAAACTTGAAGGTTACATGTGTTGAAGGGGTTTGCTCAGAGAACAGAAGTGTACACAGGAAGCCTCCCGTAGTATCGGCTCTCTCATTGAAATTGCTATATTAATTCTATTGATTAATTAGTTTGTCTTTCTTTAAACACTGTAAAAGCCTCTAGGACCTTTTAAGGAAGAATTTGCACTTGGGGATAGAAATCTCAAAAATACCAGAATCAAATCTGGGTAAGACTTCATTTGCCTTGCAATACTTGTTCCCACAGCTGATGAAGATGTGTTTGTAGGGCTGAAGGTAAGAAGCAATCACTTCAGTTGTATGTGTGTGAAGAGAATTTGCTTAGAAACCACCTTCTAGAGTCAAAAGATAAAACACCCTGCCCTATTCAAGAACAGCATCAGGCTGCCTGGTGTGATTTGCAGTGGGGAGGCATGTATTACTGACAGCAGACACTCAGGCTGGTGCCTTTACTGCCAAGCCTCAGTGATGATGCCCTTGCCTACAAACAATGCCCAACCTGTGACCAGAAACCCTCTGCTGCTGGAACTGGTGTCTGCAGGTAAGGTGTAGAAAGGTGGCCCTGATCCCCTTGAAATCACTGGAGATCCTAGATTTCAAAAGAGAAAAGGGTTAGTGTTGATGTTTTAATCTGCTTCTTTGCATAAAATCGGTGTGATGAGGGTGATGGCTGCTGTTCCTGCAGAGGATGTTCCATGGTGTCAGTAGCACATTTAAGTAGCGAACCAAGATATTGCCCTTACAATGCACAACCTTGTAGATAGATGTAACCGATAGCCTCAGAGCAGGATAGAATTTGTCCTGTTGTTTGCAATGCTAATGCAATGAGCTGGTTTGAGAGACACCATAAGCTCAATGGACCCTCCTGTTTACGTACATACTGTCTCCTTGATTGCTGCAGAGCTGCCCAGGTACAACAGGAGAAATTGTGAGTTGTTTAACACCATTAATGTCCAGCATCCCAACTCCTGCCTCCAGATGAAAGCCCTGGTAATATGGTTTGCCATCCACTGGCTCTTTATTATAAGATCTTGAAGGAACAATGAAGACAAGCCACCTATATAACCTGTCTGCCTGATGTGATCAGTGTAATACTGCTGGGTTTTGCAAAGGTGAAGGTGGTGATAAAGCTTTGCATTGAGCCTAGTGGGGTTCTCTACTGTGCTTCAATAAGCCTGCAAATCAGGGAGTGTAAGAACACAAGTAACTGTACAACATTTTGTTGCGCTTCATACAGCTGCGCTCAGTTGTTGACAACACGACTTGGGAGAAAGCAGATGGTTTGCAGTCCAGAAGTCTGGAATTCATTAGTGGAAAGTTTCAGACATGGGTTGGTTTGTTGGTCTTGGGTTGGGTTTTTTTTACGTTTTTTATTTTCTAATTCCTTGGCTTAGCTACAGGAAGTCAAAGCAAAGAGAGCTGAAAGTCCATAGCAAGGGGTGTGAAAGAGCTGCTTTGCTCTCTTTCATCAAAGAACCGCCTGGATAGAGAAATCGGACACTTGTGAATTTCTGCTGCCTGGTTTGCTTTCTCTATGAC
Organism: Forpus xanthops; assembly: GCA_032466535.1. Classification (NCBI taxonomy): domain Eukaryota; kingdom Metazoa; phylum Chordata; class Aves; order Psittaciformes; family Psittacidae; genus Forpus; species Forpus xanthops. The sequence continues at coordinate 79,118 of JASSUY010035317.1, forward strand.
AGCAAAACTTTACTGAGAAGAGGAGCTCTTGAGAGCTTCTCTGGAACTCAGGTTTACTTGGAGAACCCAATGCGATAGTTGCTACTAAAGACTGCTGCTGTGCTGACCTCGTAAAGGGGAGGGGAGGAGATGGCAGAAGTGATGTGAATTTAAAGAGTTCCCACTGGAGTTTTTCCAGCAAGGATCTTTTTCTTCTGCACAGGAACCCCACTTAGAAATAAAAACTGCCCAGCAAATGTTAACCTGTGGCATCCTGACTCGAGACGGGAGCAAAGCTCTTTCATAATGAAGTGCTGTGCCTTGGAAAGGAGGAGTTTTGTGCTGGTGCTTTTTATTGGATGAGCTTGTTTGCTAGGCACTTAGTGCAGACTGCAGCACCGCAATAATGTGACTGCCTGGAGGAAGCTGGAGGTGGAATTATTTTGGGGGCAGTGAGTATAGGAATTCTGCAGGCCTTGGGAGCCAGGCACCAGCCCCACTGCCCTGGCACAGAGCTCTTAACCAGGTTCTGCTTTGAGCTCTCCCTTCTCAGAATCTCATCTCTGTTTCTTCCACTTCTTGGGCTTTTCATCCATTCCCACCATCTCATTTCCTGCTTCATGCTCCCTCTATTTGGAGGAGGGAAAGAAAATGATATTGTCCCAGCTTCTTGCAGTTAATTTCTAGAGGGTTTTCCTTGAGGTCCTGTGCCCCAAGTGTGCCCCAGGAAGACACCCCTGCCATGTTATTTCCCAGTAACCTTTAGAAAATGAGTATTTCCCACGTTGTTACACTCCTCTGATGCTGAGCCCTGGCAGAGGCTGGGCTCTGGTCCAGGGCCAACAGTGTGCTTTCTGATGAGCACAAACAGCACAGGAGAAATAACAAGGCTTTAGAGAGAGCCACCTTTTCAGTAAGGAGAAGTGGAGAGAGAAGACATGCATGTGAAATCCCTCCTGCTAAAACCTTTCAGCACATGCTGTGGATCTGCTACAAATGGTATTTCAACATCAGCTACTGGAAGGTGTATTGCTCATCAATGCCAAGATGGTTTACACACACCTACAGTCTGGGAAATCCTTTAAGCCTTATGTAAATACAGGCTAACAACACTGCTTTGCTTGTTAGGTGAACTTCTTTGGGATGGGGAGACTTGGCTGTTTAAAGAAACCACAACTGTTCCTGCTTCTCATTCTTTGTATTTTCAAGCTGAGTTGGGTGTTCTCCTCCTATGCAGACATGAGGGGAGTGGACTCAGTGTGTCACAGCAGCCTCAAAGCAGAAGTCATGTCATAAGGAGGCCTTGCCCATATCCAGAAAGGACAATGACTCTTGCCAGGTGGAGCTAACCTCTCAGCACCCCTCTTCTCTAATCTGTAATAGAGAAGGTGCTGCAGCTTGTTACTTCAATTTATATCCATGCGATATCTGTGACCCAGAGAGGACACTGCGTTGGCCAGTAAATGGTGTGACTAAGAGAAAACAAAATGGGATTTTTTTTATGTAAACCAAAGTGTTTAATTATGGCAGATGATAATCCTCCATTTCTTGGAAAAGGCAGAATTCCTTAGCTGGGATTTCCTTAGCATGACCCGGTTCAAAAAGCAAATGACACTTCACAGTTGCTCCTTAGTTCCAAGGGTGCTGATGCTTGCTTGTCAGATGATGTTCTTCCCATGGGATCGCAGCATGGAAATTCTTGTCTCAACTCCAGTGGCAGATGCAAGACAGACTGTAAAGCTGTTCCTTCTGCCTTCCTTTTAGTGCTACTTTATGTAAATGAACTCAGAAGATATGTGATATAAAATAGAATGGCTCCTTGAAATTTTCTCATGAACTTACGATGTTTTCAGCACACACAAGTTAAAACCGCATTTCTTTAGGCTGCTTAGAAGGAATCTTGGGTCTTTGTGTCAGGTGGGTTTATAAATGCACATACTCCTGCTGTCCTTTTCATGCCCTTCATTCAACACCTATCTGTGTTTGAGATAATTTAAAATGTAAACCAGCTTATTAGAACAACGTATCTGAGGCCATGCTCTGAACCTGAACTGTTGTGCTTTCAAGTGCTCTCTTGGGCTATGGCAATACTAAGTGTAGTTGTGCAAGCACCAGTTTAAACATCACTATGTTTAGAAGACTTCAGCACTATTTCACTCAAGAAGACAAGCAGAACCTTCATAGCTCATAAAGCCAGAAGAGATTTGTGATCATCTTGTCTGCCTGCTGCAGGACCCAGTGGTAACTGCCTTGACGTAGAGTTGACGTCCTGTGGCATGATCCTTTATGGGGGGCGGAGGAAGGTCTGGTGCACACAGCTGTACAAATAAGGGATTTAGCTGGTTTGGTTTGAAGTTTGCTGGCCAGTTTTGGTCAACTGAAATGAAAGCTGCCTGCCTTTGTTGTCAAAATGTACAGCATCTAAAAAAAGGGTTTGGATCTGACTTAAAATGAAATGTTATGATTGGGGGAGAGTATTTTTAAGAGTAAACCAACTTCATTATAACTAAAATACAGCAAATGGAAATATCTACTCCTCTTTGGTTTTCTGGCAACTCCTCTCCCTACAACCCCAAATTTTTACCTGAATTTTGTCCAGGTTATAGTGACTTAGGTTTTCTTGTCCCTTTAAATCGCAGAGGTGGCAAGAAGCATTTCAGAAGTGGGTGCTCATTTTCAGCACACAAGTTAAAGGAGCACCGCTAAGAGTGGAAATGCTACTTTTACAACCAAAGGAGCTACCTGGGAAAAAAAGTCTTCCAGGGGAGAAAGAACATCATCTTGCCTCCCACTTGCCTGAATACAATGGCTGGGGTAAGCTGAGGACAGTGTTTTCCTTCAAAACTGAATTTCCTGCTTTCAGTCAACCTGTAGCTCACCTCACCTGGTATGTTCACACCAAAAGGGTCACAGCCCAGTGACAATACCACAGGCAACTTTGGTTGACAAAGGCAACTTTACAGTGCAACAGCATAAACATCCCCATGCGGGTGGTATGCTTTCATGCATCTCATGAGATACCCTATATATGAGGTTCTAAATCCATTTAGTAATTGGCGCTATTAGGAGTAGATAAAATCCGAGTGCATGAACACCAAAGGGGATTATTTATTTTACTGTAACACAAATCTATGCTTAATAGGAGGGAAAAATATATTTATTATTTTTAAATATAAATAAGGGAAAATAAAGGAATTCTTACTGGCAATGAACCAGTGCAATTCATAGCTTGGTCATAACAGCTGTGTAGTTTGCCGTAGTTGTCAGGGGATGAATTCACGGCTGAGGGTTGATAGCAGCAGGGGGTTGGTGTGGGTCACGCACTTGAGGTGATGCGATGGGGGAGCTTCCGTATCACTGCATAACTTTGTCACATTTCCAGTCTAACATCCTGCACCCTCCTTGTAGGTTGTACAGCACCCTGTTTCAGTTAATTTATCAACACGTAACTTCTGCTCAGCAGGCTCTATCATCCTATCCCACAGCAATACTATGTGTGCGTAGTAAACAAATTGATGCCCTGCATTACTACTTCTTAGGTACTTCCTAATCCATAGTACAGAGGAACTGCATGAGAACGGAACTGGTTTTGCATATGGCTGGCACTAGAAATGTCATCTTGAAACCTCATTGTGCAATGTCTTGTCTTCTAGCAATGCAAGATTATGGCAGACCTAATAACCCCCAAACTCCAGAAACAGAGATAGAGAGGGGTCATTAATTTGCAGTGACAGAAATTAATGCTTCTCTTTAAGCATAGTTTATGCCATTTTCCTTTGAATAAGCTGCCAAAAGAACAAGAACATAGCTGTTACAAAACCAACTTAAGCTGTAGCTGTGATTTGTGTCAAGAACTCAAAAAGGGAAAAATATAGAAACTGTAGGCAAGAGCAAGAAACTATCAGTGCTATCACTGTGACTTCAGGACTGAAAATAACCCACTTGTGAGATGAGTTTCCTTCAATCATTTATCAGTTGCTAGCCAACATTATCATATCATGATATATCTATCATGACTATTAATGTGGTTATTAAAGCTGAGGAACCTCTGGTCACCTATGAGTGTTTAGTGGTGTTCAAGTATGAGGTACATTACTTTCAGCCTCTCTAATAAATAAACAGTGACACTGCAGCTGCAATGTTAAATAGAATAGTCCTAAAAATCACTGCTGTATCTCCAATCTAGCTCCCACCGTTTATTTACTTTAATTACAAACAGGGGGAAAAGGGAAAGAGGGGCAGTGTTTAAGTTCCCACTGTGTAATCTTCTGATGTTTATCTTGCTTGTAGAAGGAAGTGATAGGGACAGCAGATTTGAACGTGTGAGGTGAAGCCAGATGCATCTTGTTATACGGCTGCTTTAGACTTGGGATTTGTTTTCTTTTAGTCTACAGCTGCTGATAACTGGAGCTGTATGGAAGCAACTCATTCCCAGGACCTTCCCTCCAGCTCCTTCCAGTTACTGCTGTGGCAGCTTCTTGCGGGTTAGTGGTGGCAGAAGCAATGCTGTGGAGTGAGACGGTGGAGAGAATTGGACTGTACTTAGCATCCGCTTGCTTTGTGGAGAGTACAGGTATGAGCTCTGCAGAACAGAAGGTTGTGATTTGTAAAATCAGAAGCTTTGTGCCAGAGAACTGTCTAAAGGGCAAACCGGAAGGCAGCCGGCAACAAAACTATTTTCTAGCTTCAAAGGTGCTCTTTTCAAAGGCAACTTTAAATCCTTGAAGTATGAAAGCTGTGAAAACAAGTCAAGAGAAGAATGGAATGAAATTGTTCCTACCAAAATAGCAAGCCAGGGTTTGTTCAGAAACAGAATTAACCAGAGCACTGCAGAAGCTGTATTTCACCCTGCTCTGTGGTGCGGAGTGAGACAGTACAGCTTGGGAAGTGCAGAATTACTGCGCTTGGAGGGTGATGGCTGCTGCCAGGAGGGCTCTATGGGAACTGGGGAAGGAGTGTAAGGCTTTCCTTTAGCAGAGAAGAAAGAGGTGATGCCATGGCCAGTCCTGTGCTGTGGATGTATGAGCCATGTGGAGTAGCTGTAGTACCTCTTTGATTCTACAATCAGCTCCTTGCTCAGACACTTTCAATGAAGTCATAATTTGGTGTATATTGGGAAAAAAAACCACCTGTTTTCTTTTAATGTTTTGAGGGTTTCTTTTTAATCTTTGGAATTTGAGCTTTTTGACTTATACAGGCATGCTTCCCCCTTCTATTAAAACTAGCAAGCTTTGCTCCCTCCAACACCTTGTAATCTGTGGGAATCCTGTATGTGTGAAAAATAGTGCCTAGACGGCCCTGATCCTCAGAAATGGGGCAGGGGAGGGCAGGTATGCAGATTGTTCTGTCAGCATTTCTGAGTCTTGACCTGTAGGACCACACAACAGGCTGAGAAAATTAATCCAGCACCAAAGGCTAGCTTGCTTGAAAAATCCATGTTTCCAAACACTTCTTTTTCTCCTTGACACTTCCCGTTAACTTATTTGCAGCTCCTGTTATGAGGAATTTACATCAAATACTCAGGAAACCACTTAATGCCGTTTAAACCCAGAATGGTTTAGATGCATTATTACCAAATGTACCTTAGAGTTTCTCAAGTATTTCAAATGTAGTTAATTAGACTGGGCTGGTTTTGCATTACGCATGCTCCTCACTACAATTCTGCTGAAAAGCTGTCATTGAATTAAATCATGGTTACTTAACTCTCAATCATAGGTATGACCTTGATTCGCATTTATGTGTAACTCCTTCCTAAGACACATTTTTAGCATTTCAAAGACAGCTGTCTGACAATGACAAATGATGATTAACTCTCCCCTGTTCTCAAATGAAAAGTTATTCATTACTATTATGTACTTTTAAGCTGAAAATGCCAACTACTTTGTCCTAGACAGATCCCAGGTGAGCAGTTAGTTGACACCTCCATGGAGAGAACCATCACTGTAGCAAACATGTTTTCTCTCCTTTGAACTTCTCAGCAGCAGAAAGGTGTTGCTGTCTTCACTTCAAAGGCACTTGCTGATTATCTGCAAAACTTACTGTGGAGCTGAGATGTCTGTAGAGGGCAGCCAGCCTTTCCTATGGAGCTGTGTCCTGTCCCAGAGCAAGCAGGCACTATGCACTTCCTTCGAATGCAAGCCCCTTACCTGTGCTTTTCCTACTGGTGAAATTCAGCTCCATGGGAGTCACTCCTGGTTAGCAGCAGTCACGTCATTGTTATCGGACTGGCAAGAATCACTGACTGATAGAACAGTTTGGGTTGGAAAGGATCTTAAAGCGCATCCAGTTCCAACCCCTGCCATAGGCAGGGACACCTTCCACTAGAGCAGGCTGCTCCAAGCCCTGTCCAACCTGGCCTTGAACACTGCCAGGGATGGGGCAGCCACAACTTCTCTGGGCACCCTCACAGGGAAGGGCTTCTGCCTAAGAGCTCATCTCAATCTCCCCTCTGGCAGGTTAAAGCCATGCCCCTTGTTCTGCCAGAGAGAAATCCAGATCAAGCTGGCAGCCCAAATATTCTTCAGAGCGTCCATAGGAAATAACTGTCCCATTTTGTTAAAGGGATGGTCATGGGAGTGCTCAGCTTTTCTCATTGTTTTTTTTTTTTTTGTTGGGAGTAATACATAAAAATTGCAGGAGTTCAGGAGTCTGGTTAGGAGGATGATGATGCAATGTATAGCAGCTGCTTTTGGGCTCTCAGCTTTCACAGTCTGAAGCAAATGACTTCAGGGGAATTCTTATTGTTTGCTTTCTTCAGTTTGTTACTGCTTTATTTCTGAGAACTGATAACAAAGGGCTATCAGTTCTCAAAACATGCAGTAGCCATTCAACAGCAATCAAAAAAAAAAAAAGGTAATTTAAACAGGGCTTTACAACACAGCGATAATCATAGAAGTGCTGGAGTTGGAAGGGGTTTCCATTTGGTCACCCACCACTCTTTGCACCATACACAGATCGCTCACTGCAGTGACACCTCTCAGGACAGGGTTTACTCCAGCAGTGTCACCGAGGCCATATATCAGCCTTCTCAACCTGTTCTATTGAGTAACTGTTCCTATGAATTGCTTCCTGATATTTAGCACAGTTTTTCCTTTTTGCAGTTCACATTTGATACTACTTTTTTCCTTCCTGACCCTCTTTACTAATGAGGCTGTTTTGGTCCTTTTATTCCCTGTAACAACTGAATTTACTGAAACTCCTCAGTAGGAAATTCAGTCCCCTTTGGTGTCTGGCATGGAACAGAACAAGCTATTTCGATATGTACCTGAATCTCTTTATTTAGATACGTACCTGACTGCAATTCCAGTTTGAAATACCTGTCTTTAAAATGCTCCTGGCTGCTTTTCGGGGCAGATCATAAATGCTGTAAGAACCAGTACCTGCATTAGGCTCAGAGAGAGCCTGAGGATAAACCCCTCTTCTTAGCATCCTGAATAATTTTCCTTGCTCCTCCTAATGGTGCTCTAGGCAACTTCCTTGTTACTTAATGCTAAACCAGTGGTACAGTAGTTTCCATACTATACCCTATGATTTCTTACCTGTATTTTTCGATCACTTTTGATTGGGAGATGATACTTCCATGTATTTTGGCTTCTAGACTTTAACAAGTTTTAAGGTGAGATGGGATCAGTTTGATCATTGCCTTGAAATCTGTACTACCTGCCCCTTCAAGCCAAACCAACCCACCAGTAAATACAATCAGTGTATTCTCTGACACACTTTCAAAAAGTGAAAAAGCCAAATAGCATCAGACAGATGAGTCTGGGGAGCCTTGACTGATAAGTTATTGAAGTTAACCACCATTAATGCAGTTTATACTTGCAGTTGAGTCCCTTTTTTTTTAGTTTTCTCCCTGGGAATGTCACATGGAAACACGAAATGTCTTGCATGAGTGGAATTTTGGGCTCTGACTCATGATCTTTGGCAATTGGTATCGCAGTGATGTGAAAAGAGGAGAAAAAAGGTGTTTCTTTCGCATTATCAATACCACTCATTAGCTAGAATGCATGTTGCACAGGGAACAAAAAAACTTTATTGCATATAATTTAATATAAGTAGCAGTTTTACTTAACAAGCTTAGCTGAGATTAGGAACCTCCCCCTCCATTTGGGCTGCACTGGGGGAAACAAGATCAGAGATTGCCTCAGAGGAGGAGCAAAGTAACCTGAACAGACAAGACAAACTGGAATGGAAGTGTCAGAATGACTTGCCCGATGTCACAAAGTGCTCAGTGACAGAGCTGGGACTGCAACGGTGACAAATCATGGGTCTGTTTGGTCTCATTCAGGGGAACAAGGGGAAGGAAACCAAAACTAGCTTTCACAGAGCAGTGCACATGGCTGTTTGACACAGGCAGTAAAAAATACACTCAATTTAGCCATTTGTGGAAACTAATTTAAAGCAGAATTTGTAACACTGTTCTCTTTAATTTTATGACTCAAAAATAATTTAGATCTAGAACTTTTGCATTAAAATTGAGGTATAGTTTCCTTCTTTCAAGTAGCACAAAAGTTGACCAAAAAATAACCCCGGAGTTCTTTTGCAGATGAAATGCTGATGCTCCCATCCTTACCCTTCATTCGACCTTTCCATTAAAAGTGACAAGTTTGAAGGAACCACTACTTTATGTAAAAGACAACCTACAAAGATGAATATAAGTGAAAAAAATGAGCCCTTAAGTTCTAGCTTAAATGAGACACCTTGCGCTTGAATTTCAATAATGACATATGAGACAAGGATCATCTCTGAAACAGTTTGGTACTTTTTAATAAGGAAGAAGCAACCACAAACAGGCTGAATAAACGTGAAACTTCATGTATTTTTAACAAATCATGCTTGTTCAAAGAGCAGCTTGAGCTGCTTCTGTGCATGACTGCAGTCTAAGCATGGCACTTGACGTATGTCACCATTCCCTTTGCTTGGAGGAGGTTCCCAAAGAGCTGAAATCGCATGTTTCTGTAGGAGACAAAGCCTGGCCCTGCTGCATGGGCCGTACCTGCAGAACAGAACCTGTGCTGTGCCTCTGGACAGTATTATCTGGGCCAGGTCCTGTTGCCTTCCCCTCCATCACAGCATCCCCAGCCCGGGGAGAAGAGACTGGTGGAGGCTCCTGGAGCCCATCTGCAGTTTCTTTCTTGCCCAATAAACGGAAGAGACCACACATGCTCACCAGGAGTTCTGTCTGTGGAGAAAGGCTGTCCCTCAGGCAGAGGCTGATGGCCCTCGCCTTTGGCCGTTGTTCAGCTGCTCACGAACGCAGGTTCTCTGCGTCCTGCCTGTGCAGATGAAGTTGGCTGTTGAACTTACGGCTCTAAACGCTTGTGTCTGGAAAACCCAAGCCCGGAAAGAGGCTGCCCCTCCACCTCAGGCCCGGCCATGTTGCCCTGTCAGGACAGGCTGCTTGGCCTCCTCAGCGCGGGCAGCCCCGCAGGCCTCGCCGCGGCCCCCGCGAGGGTCAAACCGGGAGGGTCAAACCGGGCGGGCGGGCGCGGCCGCCGGGGAAGGGCTGCGTTGGGTCGGGCACAAACCGCCGCGGCCCCCGCCCCTGGGCCGCCTCCTCGCTGGGGCTCCGCTCTCGCCGTGCACCCGGTGGGGGCCCCGGGCGGAGCGGCCAATGAGCAGGGAGGCAGGGGCCGGCCCGGCCGCGCTATAAGAGCCGGGGAGGCGGCAGTCCCCGGCGAGGCCGTCGGGTGGGAGCCGAGTTTCCTGTCAGCGGAAAGGGCCGTGTGGTGCGGCGATGTGCGGTGAGTGACGGGGCCGCGGGCAGCCCGGGCCCGCCGCTGCGCTCCGCCGTCCGGGAGGGACGGAGCGGGGGACCCTCGCGGGCCGCGGCGGGGATCGGCGGTAGGAACTGACGAAGTGGGCTGTCCGCGTCTTGGTGCGGGACAAGAGTTGCTTTGTCCCTGAACCGAGGGGTGTCCGGCTGCCCCGCGGGGACAGCGGGGTCGTTCGGGACTGACCCCGCAGCATCCATTGTGTGGGTTGGGAAGGGGCAGTGGCCTGCCCTTGGGGCGATGGCAGGTAAAGGTGAAGCTCCTCTGTCTGTTCCCTTCTCCCGAGGAAAGGAGATTGCATTTCTGCTCCCCACAGCCTTTTCTTTCTGTGTTCTCCATGCCTGGAGGCTTGTCCCGAGGTCTTGAGAGCTACAGCCGTCCCGTTCCCGGTTCCTCTGGTGTATCGGGGCTCGCTGTTAACCATTGCCCCTCGTGGGCCAGGTGCCTCAGTGCATCCCCGCCTCGGCTGATGCACGGGCTGCTGGATGCGCTTGGCGCTGGCATTCCTAATCCAGGGATTAGCTGTGACTCACTTCCCAACTGCGGAGATACAAAGATTTGTGGTTTTCAAACAAAAGGCTGTGAAGGAGCTTAATTCATAGCTGTCGAGGGTTTATTCGACTTTATCTAATAAAGATGAGATGGTGGAGATAATATCTGCAACGTGTATACAATTGCCTGGATATGCTTTGGATTGGATTAAAATCAAAGTGCAGGTTCAGCAGCTTCTAATGCAATGTGGTTTAGTTATGGAGGAAATGTAAGTGAAACTTTACCTATCCTTTGACTGAAGGCCCCTCTCGGGTCTGGAAGGATACTTTTGTCAAAAGTAGAAAAGTTTGTACTTGTACTTCTCAGCCATTATGAACAAAACCTCTTTTGTGAGGTACAGACTGAAAGTGAATTGAGCTACTGTTCCTAAAAACCTGCTTTCTGAGCTAGATATCTCTTTTCCTGCCTCCACATCCTCTTTAATTGTAACCTCAGAAAGAGCAAGGAGCCTAGAAAGCGTCTTTCACTCGCCTGGGGACACGAGGTGATGCTGTTTGAGCTCCTACATGACTCTCAGGTAGTTATTGATGGGACAAATGTGTCTTCTAAACAAAACCCTCAGGTGAGAGGCTTGGCTCAGTGCCTAGCAAAGTGAAGGTACTGGTGGCATGCACTGGGCAGTGAGATATGTGATTGTAATATCAAAACCTTAGCATATCTGGGCTGTATATTGATTGGAAAATGAAGGTGTTAACAGTGTTAAATGACTTTGGTAAAACATCTAGCTGATGGGTGTGAAATGGCGGGGAGTGCAGCAGTTTATAAAGTGCAGTGAGAATGGTACTAGCATTCTTCCTAGCAACATTTGGAGATCTTTTACGTTACATTTGTTATAATGAAAGATGTCCCATATCTTCTTTGCTATACTGATCTGCTGTAGGAAGTGCAGGACTTCTTGAGGTTGCAGCCAGCAGTTTCTAAATTACTTTATTTTGTTTGGTTTAGTTTTGCATCTTTCCAGCTTTAAGTGTTGAAAATATATCCTGTTGTGTTTTCTCTGACTTCAGGTAACACATGAAGATTTAAACCCATTGATTTCTGCTTTGAAAATACAGGGTCATTAAATATAGCCATAAGCATGCTCTTTAGGAAACAGATCTGAGATGTTATCAATTCATATGTAAGAAAACAGAGTAACAAAAGTATGCAGGGTTTTAAAACCAGGTAGGATCTCATAAGTTGATGATCTGCCTATTTTAAATCAAAATTCGTTTCACCAGGATATGAAGTTGAGACTGGGGCTTTCTCAAAGCCAAGTTTCTGGCATCAACAATGTGCCTACCCCAATAGAGGCATCCTTTGATTTAAAAGAAAAAGGATTAATTTTGTTCAGACTTCAAGTATAGGCTGCCCCCTTCTTGCTTTTGGTGAAGTCTTGCAATTGCAAGAGTTCCTGTGGCTTTTTCCCACAAAAAATACAGAGTGAACTTTTCCTCTTCTTGACATGCTGCTTACAATCTTGAAAGGGAAAGAGGAGACTCTCAAAGTCTTGATAGGTACATAAAGAGAGAGCCTTGCTTCCAGTGTCTGCACATGATCAAAGATGGTTTTAACAATCTCTGAGTGTCTGATTCTAAAGGTAAGCTGTTGATGGTTGACCTACTTGATGCTCTGTGAAAACTCTGTGGTTATGGAAAGTTATAAACTAAATTTAGCATCTGGATCAAGAAAGCAATGCCCTGGTGAAATACTTCTTAAATGCTTTTGTTGGATTCTATGCTTGTATGTATGACTTCAGAAAGTATTTCACTGCTTGTGTTGTGCTGACAAGTAAACGTTGGCTTTCTTGATACATACACTGCAGTATTGTATTGGCTTACAGAGTAATCGGGTCTTCACTGGGAAGGAGGGATGCAAACTCTGGAAATGGCATCTAATACCTTGGGGAGGCTATTATAACGTAACTTATGAGCATCACAAAACTCTTATCATGAGAGTGATTCAACTAAGATTCAGTCATACTGGTTTCCTTCCAGAGGGAATTAAGCTAGAAGAAGACTTTATCAGCAGTTGTTTCTACATGAATTGAGCAATGTGCTTCTATTCTAGCCAAAATGATGACTAAGCGGGGGATAAAATATGTAAGTGGATAAATCGTGAAAGAGAAAATTACTGGAGAAATAATGCTGAGATAAAGATTTACTTCCTTTAACTGGAAGAGTTTATGTTTCTTGAGAAGTCAGGCTGCAGCTATTGCTTTCACTGTAAATGGCCTCTGGTGACTTCTGTGTCTTCTAATTCACATATGTGGAAACACAGTTACAGTTCCTTGGAAACAAGGATCTTTATAACAATTGCAGCACACTGGTAGCATTGTATGGACTGTCCCAAAGGAAGGGTTGTCCTGGAGCTCAATGTAGTCAGATGTGCCACATGGAACATACAAGGCTGCTGTGTCTTAAATACATTGTGAAATCTGGCCTAGAAAGTAGAGCTGGATCTGAAATGAGGTGTGTAGCAATGCTTTGGAATGATGTTGAGACATTTGTATTGAAGAAATTGAAGAATGCTGCTCTTGATTGAGGTTCATGGTTAGTGCCAGAGAACGGTAAACATCTGTTGGGGAAAAAAGATCAACAGTCTCCCAGTCTGAAGTGACTGTATATAACCAGAGGCATTATTTTTCAAAGCGGCCCTGAAGAACAATATTTAGCTGTTCGGATTCCCAAATACCTCTTTAAATGCAACTATTGTCTTACTATCTCCATTAATGCTGGATGCTCTAGAAATAATTAGGATGAGCTCCTCATAAATCTCACTTCTGTAGCAGAAAAGCATTTTCCATCCTTTAATCCTTCCAAGAAAAATCCAGTGACCAATGTAATAGTCCCTTAGTCTCACTGTCAAACAAACAGTATTAATGGCTTAAAACCAGTGGAGCAACTGAATTCACGACCATATTTATAAGGGAGATTTATTGGTATATCATTATAACAGCTGCTTCACTACAGCCATTTACAGTTCAAAAGCCTTAATTGAAGGGGAAGAGGGTGTTAAATTTCAAACAAAGGCTTTCTCTATTTAAAACACTTGATTGTCTGATCTGCTTATCTTTAGAGCTCCTAAAGTCTGGTTCTTGCTAATTGTAGTCTCCAGTCCTGACTTGTTGCTTAGAGAAATGTTTGAAATGCTGAATTAAATGTTTCTGGTTTATTGGGGTACGGGTTTGCAAAACTTAATAAAAGGGTCTGATCGATCCTACAAAGTCTCAGGAAGAGCAGTAGGCAGAGAAAAAGAAAGGTTGTCTTTCCCTTTGCAGGTAACATTCTTAATGCACCTTTTCTAAAAATAAAACATCCCCCAAACTCCCCTTAATGAAAAAGTCTTTGTGTACTTTTGCGTTAAAAAGAGGAGAATAATGTGCAGGGTCCAGGTGGGGAGCCAGCCCCGAAACTAAAAGAAGCCACTTCTTGGTTGATGACTGGTCTATTCAAGAGATGAGGGATCAGACTTTCAGACTCTTCCAGGCTCTGTTTGCCAAGTAGGCAAGGAGTGAGTTCACGTCTTTCTTTATGATGCCTCTCTAAGAGTTGAACTGAGTAATACGGGACAAGCAAAGGGATCTTATGTCTCTGTTGAGTTTGGTTTGGCAGACAACGTTGTGTTGAGGCAGTGTAAAGGGTGAATGCTTGGGTTTTGGGTGACCCTGGTTTTGTATCTTCTCTTTCTTTCCTTTGTTGTCCTATCCTTTTGACTTCTGCCCTTTCTGTTTTCTTCTCCATTCTCTTCCTGCTGAAGTGACTGTTGTATAAAGGCTTAAGCTGGAGCCTTTCAGAAATAGATGTTGTGCCTAGCACCTACCCATGGGTATTTAAGGCCATGACTTTGATTACAAAAGTCTCCTTGTGTTAGTACTGGTGAATATATTCCTTCTTTGAATGTCTGGATATGAAATAGATCACAATGTTCCCATTTTCAGCAGTGGTGGTTTTCATGGAAAGTAGAAATTTTTTAAGCTCTCTCAGCTGTTTAACTCTTGGTGAGTAACATCAGGAGAGCAAACCTGGCCAGGAAAATGTACGTGTTGTGTAGTGAAAATGAGGGTTCTGATTCACTTACTGTATTTGAGCTCTTTCCATTTAAAAACCCAGTAGGAAGAATTGTACTGAACTGGAGGTTGGGTCCCCCTAGGATCTCTCTGTTGTACTAGTTTTAACGGGTTTTAAATTGAGTCTTAAGGGACGCAAACTCTAAAATAAATCTTTGCTTCTTTCCCCCTCTGCCCCCTTCCCCTCTTTTCTTTAAACAGGAATTTTTGCTTATCTAAACTACAGAGTGCCTCGGACTCGGAAGGAAATTTTTGAAACCCTGATAAAAGGATTACAGAGGCTGGAATACAGAGGATATGACTCCGCAGGTATGTAAACTAACTCAACAAATCAATTTTAGCAACCTTTGGCTACTTAACATGTGGGTACTTTCAACTTCTGCATGTTGGATTTTTCTTTTCTTTTTGACTGAAAGATAAGAACTAATTACCTTAATTCTTTGGGTTCCTTCTCCTCCTAACTTTAAACTGGGTATTTAGCACTCTAATCAGATGGAGGATGAGGTTTAGTACACAAAGAAAGCAGGATGCAAGGAAGCAGGCCTCCGTACTGGGTCGTGTAGGTTGTGCCTCAGCCGTTTTTGTGCGTATGAGTCCCATGAAAGGATGAGTTTGGCAAATTTCATCAGGAGAAATATATCAGCGTGTCCTCAAGCAAAATTGGAGATGACACAGGTATATTTTGATCTATGCAGTGGATATAAACTTCGTCTAGTTTGATTTGAACATGCACAGGTCTAGCAACAGACTTCACGTATTTCCATTTGAAAGATGAGTTAAAAGTAATTGTTTCACTAATAAGTGCTAGTCTGTATTTTCTCAGCCTTTTTTTCATTCACTGTATTTCCTGCATAAAATAACTCTTGTGACTGTGTCCTATACTGTAGGAGTGGCAATTGATGGAAATAATAATGAGGATAAAGAAAGGTTCATCAAACTAGTTAAGAAAAGAGGAAAAGTAAAGGCTTTGGAAGAAGAGTTGTACAGTAAGTATCCTAAATTCTACCCCTTTACTTTGGCCTCCCAGTCAGATATCATCTGCATTTCAGCAGAAAGTTAGACCATGTAATTACAGTTATGGTTTTTTACCAGAAATAACTGCATTGTGTAATCCAATGGCAGATAAATTGCTTGTGCCCCCCAAATCTACCCTTGAAAAGCAAGCTGATCTTTAGATACTGTGCTGTGACATTATCAGTCTACTCTCCCTTCTTTTGGTTGCTTCTTTGTTCAAGACCTGGATTCCCTTGGTGCTTTACTCAGACATTTCTGTGAAACACTGAAACATGGACTCTGACAGAATTTACGACCATTTAAGCAGCTGGCTGTCATCACAATCTGCTTTATGCAGTGCTCCCATCTGTGAAAAGCTGAAGTTGTGTTTTAATACATTTACACTATAATTTGTAGTAATGTGGTCTGTTAGCCTAGCTGTTAGTATTGGCTTAAAATGCTGGAGTCTTGGCAAACAAAGTTTTAATCACAGTAGCTTGAACTATCTGAAATGTAATGTCAAGAAAGCAAATGGTTTAAAAGCAAGCCAGGAGATACCTTTTAGATATTTACCTGTAGGAGTTCTCTTAGTGTTTTACTGGTTATGTGTGTGTGTGAAAGACTCTATATTCTATGTACCAAATATGAGTATGAAGTAAACTGATGTTTTTTTTCTGTATAGAACAAGATGATCTGGATTCAAAAACAGATTTTGAAACTCATTTTGGAATTGCTCATACTCGCTGGGCGACCCATGGAATACCAAGCGCAATAAACAGTCACCCTCAGAGATCTGATAAAAGCAATGGTATGTAATCTCTGCAGCACTCTGGAACTGTATGAATTTGAAATGGTTCAATCCGCATAGTACATATGTTCTCAGTTCTTACTAATGGTATGGTATCTGTTTTGTATATTAGGGCTAAGCTGTTGCCATTCCACCTAGGTTAGATGCTTTCACAATAAAATAGCCTCTTCTGAGGCTAAAGTAACACTGTAAAAGATTAATGAAATCTGTTCTCTGAAAATGGATGCAAGTTTGTCAAACTACAGCGTTCTTGTTTTAAAAGGTAAACGCATCGATATTGTCTGGGCTGGAAAAGGGAGACGTATCATTTTTCATGTGAAATGGCTTAGTGCCATTTTACTGGGTGTAGTTTAAAACTGTCTTAATGATTTGGAGCAACCTTTGTATGCCTCCAGAATTTGTAATCTTCCACTTTCTTTTGTCCATGTTGTGATAAACTGTAGGTCTGAAAGCTATAGCAGGTAGTTTCAAGGGTACTTCTGAGCTGCCTTTTTTCCCCTATAATTTTGTATTCTAAGTTAAATATCTTCATTATTCATTGCTGATGAATATGTGCACATTTCATTTTAGAGTTTGTTGTTATCCATAATGGAATCATCACAAATTATAAGGACCTGAGAAAATTTCTGGTGAGTCTGTAGCAACTTGTTTCTACAACCGTTCCATTAACTGTCATCATATTTTTCATGAGCTTGCTGAAATCTGAATTCAAGTTTCTTGGTTTTGTCTATAAAAGAGTAGTGTGAAGGAGTGTACCTAACAAAAATACTCAGGCACTGGTAAAGTTACTGTAATCCTAAATGCAAAGTACTTAAAGTAACAATTTGCACTCAAATTCTTTGAGAGGGTGTATGGAGTCAGCTCCCTCCTGTCCCTTGCTTATCAGATGCTAAGCAAGTCTTACTACATGTTTTATTACAGAATTTCTGAAAGAGTGGCAATGACAAAATAAGTCTTTCTGTTTTGTCTATAGTGATATGTATCTACTAGTCCAGTGTAGTGCACCATGCAGACTTACTGTGCAGTCTGGTGGGAGGCAGCCAAGATGCTCTTCAGTGTTTCTTGCCTGAGGATGAAACCCTTTTTCCCTTGTTTGTGTGATATTTCAGGAGAGCAAAGGGTATGAATTTGAATCTGAAACAGATACAGAAACCATCCCTAAATTGATCAAATACATGTATGACAACAGAGAGAGTGAGGACACCAGTTTTTCAGCCTTGGTAGAAAGAGTTATTCAACAGTTGGTAAGTGGGAAGTTCTTTTCTTGTGCTGCAGTATAAGCTACTTGCTGGGTTCCTTAGTATTTCCTAGTATATCCAGATGCACTGATGCATGTAGATCCTCTGCAGGAGTCCTTAGAAGGTCCTGCAAATAATGCCTTTTTTTTTTTTTTTTTGCCTCTAAATAATGCTTAATAGACCAAGAAATGGATTAAAACTTTGGAACCTTCAAAGGCTTTTCAATGGTAAATCTTTAAATTGCATCAGTAGGGTTCTTTTGTTTGGTGGCTTTTGGTTTCTTTTGTTTGATTGGTTGGTTGGGGTTGTTTTTTCTAACGAGGTTATCAGTTTCTTAATGAAGCAGCTTCATTAAAAAAAAATATATAGGAGCCTCTGGGGGTTGAAATCTCTCCTAAAGGGCAGTGTGTTCTTAAAGGCTATTCTGATCATGTTAAAACACTGCTGCGATTCAAGTTTGTCTAATAGCTTGGCTCCTCTAGTTGGAAGTAGATCTAACAAGTTGTACTGATTCACTGTGTAGCAAGTTTCCAAACTGTGAAGTGGGAATCTGCTGTTACTTAGTCTGTGAATGCTTGAAAACGTTGATAGATGCATTGCAGACTTGGAGAAAGCTTGCTTTGTTTCCTCCCCCAGTCTCCAGGCAGATGTTTTCCCTCCCTTTCCTGCAGTTTCTTATGCTCTTTTCACCTCCCCTTTCTCCTCTCTAAAGCAGCTCTGTAAGATTCCCCTAGAGCAGGGCTGGAATATGCATGAAATAAAGACCTCTATGGGACAAGAGGGAACAGCAACCACCTTTTTGAGGGGAAGGGTGACTTCATCTGACCACAGGATGAGAGCAGAGTAGTCTGACTGGAGTCCCTGTGGGAGCAGTGGATGTTACCATCTCTTCTGTTTGCACATTGTGGGGGTTTGCTCCTGCTTTTGGAATGCTCTTAAAGCCTGCAAGCTGTGGTAATGCTATAGAGTGGTTGGTTGTGTGTTCCTGGTTTTTAATTCTTGCACTGTTGATTTTGTTTGGGTGGTTTTTGGTGGAGGTTTTCTTACTTACTTATTTTTAAAATGCATTAGCGAGAATCTGCTTCTTAAACTAGAAGTAGTAACTGCAGAATCTTAGCTGAAAATGCATGATAAAATGCAGCTACATGCACATTTGTATTAAAAATCTTTCTGAAAGGAAATGTCTAAGTGACTTCATGTTAATTAGGAGTAACATCTTGGAGGTTTTCTTAACCCTTGCGTTAGGAGGTATTGTTTTAATTTCTGAAGAGAGGCTGAGTGCGCACAGCCTGATCTTTCAGCTGTTACAGTGGTACGTGCATTTTAGCTTGTTCTGCTCTGTGACCCATTCCTTTAAAGGTGCAGTCTGCCCTCCAGGAAGAGATTCCTGATAGTAGTAAAGAGCTTTCCTTCACAGCCACCTCAGGAAGAGAGGCCCCAGTTTAATGAGATACAACTAATCGAGATAAGTTGTTTGAGGCTTTTTTGTTTCTGTTCTGTTTGCATGGTTTCCAGGAAGGTGCTTTTGCATTGGTTTTCAAGAGCATCCATTACCCAGGTGAAGCTGTTGCTACCAGGTTAGTAAAAGGCCATTTTATACATAATTTATGCTTCTAAGGTGGTAAAAACGAACCGTGTCATCTCTTAAAAGATACTAAAATACTGATGTTTAAAGTGCTTAATTAAGAAAAACTCAGAAGGCAGCTGCACTAATGGAATCCTTTTGAAATGCAGCAAAATTCTACTGCACAACTCTTCAACTGACTATTAAATATAACTTAATTTGAGCTGCAGTGACTGCAGGTCACCGAATTTCCAGAGGCTTGTTTTGATTCTCTGTAATCTTTAACATGATTTTGTTTAATAAATTAGCTGTGGCTGTTCACTTTTTGAGGATGCAAAGGCAATAGTGAAAAGTAACTTGATGATGTTTTCTTGCTTCATGCAAATACACAATGGGTTGGAGATCATTCAAATGACACACTTGGAGCATACTACTCACAAACTGATTCTGTAGTGTGTTATTGTACCTGTTACAGTGTGTCACTAAAGAAGTTCAGTAGCTTATGCTGCTGAGGTTGTATGGAGATTGTGTCAACACTTCTGTGTCAAAAAAAGGCAGAAAGAGTATTGTTCAGGTTTACTTCACATTGAATAAAGACTGAGATAAGCATGTTCGGGTTAGCTAAAGTGACATCATACAAACAGGTTATATAAAATAGTGTTCTATAATGGTTGTAGAATTTACGAGGTTTTTTTTTTCTGTATAAGTTCTGCTTTTATTTATGACTTGGAAAACAACTTTCAGGAAATGTAAAGATATTAAAGTAGCAAGTGAATGAGCAGCAGGAATAAAGACTGTTCTGTGCTACAACCAAAAAGCCTATTGCTTCTGTGCCCTAAACTGGGTCTATATTAAAATTGTGGGAAAGCCAGCTGTACCATCACTTTAACTGGAGAACATCTTCTGAAATGATCTATATGTGGTTCAGATTTGGGTTTTCAGGAGTGAGGGGATTAAGAGAAGCTAAATTTGTAATCTGAGGCTCTGTGTGTGTATGAATTACTCTTCTATTACTGTGGGGTTTCTTTAGTTTTATTTTTATGTCTTCAGTGTGGCATGTGAGCCAAAAATTTAAAAATTATCTGAATATTCTGTGGTTTCAGAGGGGCAGCAGTGACGGTTGACATTTCTGAGTTTAAAAGGTTAAAGTTTGAAACAGACTTTCTATAGTAAAGAGCACTGGAGTTTAGTGCTGGCTCACTAAAGCAGAGTAAGCTTTGTTTAAATAAAGGTATTCAAACTAGGGCCTACACTGAGCTGTTTTGTGATTACTGGAAGGAAAACAACTATCTCATATACACTGTCCTCTACTTGGGTGTAGTTCATGGGGAAAGACCAAGGCATTTTGGTACTTGCTTATATCGTAATATTTATCTTACAGAAACAAGCCAAGTTTATATAATTCCTGCCACATAATGGCTTTAGAATCAGGATTGAGAAGGAAGGTAGCTAGATGTGATACTGTCTTTCAGCTTCACAGATGTCTTTTGACTGTTTTGTATGCACCTTTTTCTTTTTAAACTTGTGTGTTTTCCCTCTGTAGGAGAGGGAGTCCGTTGCTCATTGGGGTTAGGAGCAAGTACAAGCTCTCCACTGACCAGATTCCCGTTTTGTATAGAACCTGTAAGTTGAGAAATCCAATTACGTTATTTTTAAGTACGAAAATTGTTGTTACTTTACGATTAGAAATTATTTCTACTACAAAACTACCATCTGATATCCCAAATAGCTTTATAGCTGAGGATGTTACATTTTTATACTGATAAATGTGAAGTTCATGTAAAAATCCTATCCCCCTAAAAATACTTGTGTAACTGATACCTTGAACCTGTATAGTCTGTAATTTCTTCATTTGAACAGATCTGGCTTTGCATTTAAAGTGTCTCATTTCCTTCATAGGCAACATTGAGAATGTGAAGAACATGTGCAATTCACGAATGAAAAGACTGGACAGCTCTACCTGCCTTCATGCTGTTGGGGATAAGGCAGTAGAATTCTTCTTTGCTTCAGATGCAAGGTAGTGTAGTACAAGTACTTAAGTGTTTCTCAGAGTACTGTTTTTCTTTAGAGGTAAGATAGTTCTGGAAATCTCATGCTGTACAATTATTTTCTGATAGAATAGCTTCTAATCTAGGCAACTTCATAAAGCCCCCAGGCTAAGAATGTAAAATGTGAAGGCTTAACATCAGTGTTAAACATATGCAATATCTGCCAGTTGTTAACCTCTGTATAAAGATAAGTCAGGTACAAATAGACACCATCACCTGAGTATTTGGGCAGACTATAGGTTTTGGTAATTTAATCTATCAGAAGATGAAATAGCTCAGCAGGAATATGGACATCAGGTATATGTTTATCTCAGAAGCAAGATTGGAGCCTTATTAAGGGTCCATCAGGTTGGCAAGATCAGATCAGCAGGAACTTGCTGATGCAAGATACTGTGGTTCCCAAGACTTCTGCTCCAGGTTCCTGTGAGAGTGCAGGAGGAGCAGCAGGTGGAGCCATTTCCTTTAAGATTTCTCTATCTGTAGTGATGTCCAAAAGGAAGATGGAAGGGGAGCTGGAAGTGCAGAATGGCATATTTAATTGCTTTGAATCCTGCTATCAGCTCTTACTGACATGTTGTTTGTTTTGCTTCTGTTTTTTCCTGTAGTGCTATCATTGAGCATACCAACAGAGTAATTTTCTTAGAAGATGATGACATTGCAGCCGTAACTGATGGGAAGCTTTCAATCCACCGTCTTGAGCGTTCAGCTAGTGATGATCCTTCCCGGGCCATTCAAACCTTGCAGATGGAATTGCAGCAAATCATGAAGGGTGGGTTGAACATCTGTGAGCAAGCATCATCAAAGGTGGATATTGACTGTGTAGTAGATAAGGCAAGAAACTGCTAATTTGTTGTGTAAATGACCTGATATTAAGGCTCTTTGTACCTGGAGTTGACAATTTCAAGCTTTAAGATCAAGGGAAGATGGGTGGTGTGGGACCCTACCCATTTTTAGCCTTGGAAAAGTTATATTTACTGGTAACTAATGTTAACATGTAATAGTTGCTTTCACTGTAAATGGAGAACTGAAGTGTAATACAGAAGTTTCCTTAAAAAGGAATTTGGTTACCTTGTCAGAGTTAGGAAATGAAACCAACAAAATAGAGGAACTACCAGTCCCTCCTTTCTTCTCGCCTGTTCCTAAGCTTGTGTTTAAGCTAACACAGTCAAATTAGCTTGCTACTGCAGGTCATCTTAAAAGTTGACTCTTTTTTAACTGCAATAAACTTCAAATGACAAACAGAAGCTTAACCATGTAATGTTTTCTAAACAGGGAACTTCAGTGCATTCATGCAAAAGGAAATTTTTGAGCAACCAGAATCAGTTGTGAACACGATGAGAGGCAGGGTGAATTTTGAGAGCAGCACAGGTAACTGGGTGCAGCCACTCAGGCTGCACTTAGCCTGCACATTTTGAACTTGTTAGCTAGAACATAAAATACACCATTGATATATTCTTGCTTGTTTGTCTACAGTTCTGCTGGGGGGGCTGAAGGATCATCTCAAAGAAATCAGAAGGTGCCGAAGACTGATCATTATTGGCTGTGGGACCAGTTACCATGCTGCAGTTGCTGTATGTTCAGCCTTAGCTAAATGCATATATTAACTCCTGGTTGCTGGGTTTATAGACAATAGCTTTTCATCTGCTTTTTCTTCTGTATCTCAACCTTTGGCTTTAATTGAAGGATATCACCCTCTTAGTTTTCCTTTGTGCCACAATATTTATTAATGCTCTGATACTCTTATCTACCATGCTAGAAATTCACTTCTTTCATCTTGTTCTTTTAAAGCTCTGGTATGCTGTAGTTACCAGTTACTATAATAAGCATCCATTCAGATTATCTCTGACTTTTAAGATATCAAGGCTTTTATGGGTAGCAGTATTAACAAATACTGTATGCTGCTTGAACGCAGACTCGACAAGTACTGGAAGAATTAACTGAGTTGCCAGTGATGGTGGAACTTGCTAGTGACTTCCTGGATAGAAACACACCAGTATTCAGAGATGATGTGTGCTTTTTTATAAGTCAGTCAGGTAAGCTGTGTTTATTGTTTGTATTCACTTGAGTGTGAACTGTGGAATAAAAAGCCAATGATTTATTACTTTCTGCATGCTGCAGAGGAGGGTAATGGCTAATGGGCCAGATTTGGCTTGAGTTCAAGTTTCTTTCAAGCTTGATTCAAATACATAGACAATGAGTGAGTGATGAAGGATTGTTTTCAGTTGCATTTTGCATTGTGGATGCAGTTAGAGCACACTGTGTAGAATTTTAATGCTTTTCAGGAATCATGCTTTTCAGGAATTAATATTATCCTCTGTCAACCTGAAGTCAAGATGTAAATGTTTTCCAGGTGAAACTGCAGATACACTTATGGCCTTGAGGTATTGTAAGGAACGTCGTGCTCTAACAGTTGGCATCACAAACACAGTTGGAAGCTCGATATCTAGAGAAACTGATTGTGGTGTACATATCAATGCAGGACCTGAGATAGGTGTGGCAAGCACAAAGGTAATTGCTGTTCAGGGTTTGACTTCCATACTTCAGCCCTATGGAATCCAATTAAAAATTTAATTGTAGCACTTCAAACTGAGCTCATACTAACTCTCTGCAGACTTAACTGCTAAATGTTTTGTTTTGTCTGCAGGCTTATACCAGCCAGTTCGTGTCTCTTGTAATGTTTGGCTTAATGATGTCTGAAGACAGAATTTCCTTGCAGAAAAGGCGACAGGAAATCATTAGTGGACTAAAATCATTGCCAGGTATATTGATATTTTGGGGTTTAGGAGGGATAGGGGATGTTGTTTAATGGGCAGTATAAAATACTACTGGGGATGTTTCTTTCTGATTGAAGTTCACTCTCCTCCTCCTCCTGAAAAGCTGACAATACAAGAAAAATGGACTATTAGTTTCTGCACTAATGGCCAATTTTACAATTACCCTTCCAAAAAAATTGGCAGGAAGATCAGAGTTTTCATGGGTTGGGTTTTCTAATTACAGCAAAGTAGTTTTATATGAGATACATTACTTGATCTCTTAAACCCGTGATTTAAAATGCGTATTCGCAACTTTCTTTAGAAATACAAATGGGATGTGTGAGCACTGCTTAAACCATGAGTTGCTTTAAATTTGTTATTGTAAATAAGGCTGGAGGAAAATATCCTTAAACTGTGGTCAAATATGCAAAGTATCTGTTTGAATTATATTAAGTGTATTTTATCCTAGCAGATCATTAGAACATCCTACTACAAGCAAACTACCTTTTCCCATAAAAAAAATTTAATAGGTGCTTTTTGTGTGTCCCAATAGAGATGATTAAAGAAGTCTTGTCCTTGGATGAGAAGATACATGACTTAGCTCTTGAACTGTACAAACAAAGGTCACTGCTGGTTATGGGTCGTGGGTATAATTATGCCACTTGTCTGGAAGGAGCTCTGGTAAGAACTTCTCAATATATTGTTAGATGTTGTTTAAAATGAGCTTTTGTGGTTTCTACAACATAGTTTATTTCTAGTATTTCAACTTAATTGTCCCGCAGTAAATTGTACCACAGTAGAACCTGCTATCTGTAACTAAGAGTATTTAGTCCTGTTGGATTGAACACATAAGTTGAAGCTGGATACAATAATCAGTTTCTTGTTTCTTTCATGTAATAAATAGCATTAAATGAATCAAATATATATAAAAGCACAGTGTGCTGATGTTGATGAGTTGGTCATGCTGGAAACATGAATTGTTATGAACGTTCTGGTGGAATAGACACGTATCCACCTCCCGCAGAAGCTTGAAATGTTAAAGGCAGACTGCATTAGCCAGGGTTTTGCTGGGTGTTTGTTTCTTAAGGTTCCTGTTGATTACTCCTTTTCTTTATTTGCAAATGCATGTCAAGGGGCAAACTCTGCTTCCTCCAGCTGGCCTTTGAAAATACCAACGTACTAACATGAGTCTGTATTTAAGTGGCAGATGTGCAGCCTTCCTGGTTTGCTTCTTGTGGCTTTTATTTCTCATCTGATTTACTGGTAACCTGATGATGTTTGCTTTTTTTTATTTAGAAAATAAAAGAAATTACCTATATGCACTCTGAAGGTATCCTGGCTGGTGAGCTGAAACATGGGCCATTGGCCCTCATAGATAAACAAATGCCTGTTATCATGGTGATAATGAAGGATCCTTGTTTCACCAAGTGCCAGAATGCTCTGCAACAGATCACTGCTCGACAGGTAAGCTGTTTAACTAAGAGAGTGTAATAGAAAAGGAGGTTGTGTATGATGTATAGCTGCTGACTGTGTCTCAGAAAAAGGATGTATTGGTGATTTTTTAAAGTTGTTATAAATAAAACACTGTATCTGCATTATAGGTAGTTCTTATAGGTTAACAACACTAGTGAAAAGTAATAACGTGGGTGGTTTGAAGTTTTTGGTTTGTTTTTGAAGTACAAGGAGTAATGTTAAAACTCTATGGGTAGAAAATATTCCAGTCTCATAAACCAGTGAATGAAAAACTCAGTGCAAGGCCAGCATTGTCTTTTGACTACCCAAGTGCCTTCAAACATACTACAAGCATGCTGTGAATGGATAAGTGTCCATTCCTAAGTCCTAAGCCACCTCTTAATGCTGCAAAATCTTATTTTCAGGGTCGTCCAATCATTCTGTGTTCTAAAGAAGACACAGAAAGCTCAAAATTTGCCTATAAAACCATTGAGCTGCCTCATACAGTTGACTGCCTTCAAGGAGTCTTGAGTGTTATTCCTCTCCAGTTGCTTTCATTCCACCTGGCTGTTCTCAGAGGATATGATGTAAGTGCTTTCTGTATTTAGCACTCCAGTTAGTGCAGTTTTAAATTTCCTCCTATCAGTGTAAAGTGAGAGACTCAGTTATAAGGCATATCTAAGAAGGAACTATGGTAATAGTGGAGCTTATAGCATCTGGGGTAGTAGAGGTGTCATTTCAGTGCTAATTCTTCAGCTGTCTATTTTTTCTAATTGGTATCCTTCCAGTTAAGAGTGCAGATAGGACTTTTTCAGAGAATTAAAAATGTGATATTGCACTTTAACACGAAATAGGTCAATGCTTTGTACAGCTTAGTTTGACACTGGCTAGGTGCATCAGTTTGATAATGATGACTGCGTTGGGAAGGTACCCTGTGCAAAACAAATATGTATTTGTTAGGAGGGCTTTGGAAGCAAGGCTGTATTCAACAGTGAGTCATTATCTGTAGTCTCTTGTGTGTGTTAATGTGTCTAGAACAAAGCAGAACTCATTAGGAAGTCTAAAAAAGCACACTAAATGAACTGTGAAACACAAAATGTCAGTATTACTGTCAGATACTGAAAGTCTGTCTCTTCATTCTAGGTGGACTTTCCAAGAAACTTGGCCAAATCTGTTACTGTAGAATAACAGCCATGAACAGCTGATGTTTTTCTCACCAGACCTCTGAGTTATACTTGCAGAAATGTGTTGTTCTGTATTGATAAGTACACGTTTTTTCTAAAGAGAATAACAATGCTAACTGGAAAGTGTCACAAGGATTTATCTTGCAGCTTTAAAAGCTTTTGACGTGCCTTGTACCCAAGTGCTTTTGCTATTCCTCTAAGTCCTGAAATTGCCAAAGAAGATAAAAATTGTTTACACATGGTATACTGAATGAACTTTTTTACTGTGCAATATATATATACAGCTCTCTTCAGAGTAACTGTGAACATTTTTTTTAGCCTACACTACTTAACTAGTTTTAAAGATAAAGTATTTATAACTACAATTGTATAGCTTTCTTTAAGTTATTTTTTTTTAGTACATTGCTTATCTGTAGCATTGGTACTGCTCAGAATGTAAATACTGAGCATTTGACACTTGTGTACAGTTGTTAGGGTTTTTTTTTCTTACTTCAGCCTCAAACTGGAAACTTGTCCCTCTTCCTCCTCAGCTTCCCCCGACCTTTGCATCTGTGTTTTATATTCAACCAGTCATTTGCAAAGCTCTTCTGTGGCTGTCAATTCCCCACAATGTTTTAAATTTGTGCTTCTTTCAACTAATTATTTGGAAAGCCTGAGCAGCATTTTGGTTTAGAATCATAGAGTAGTTGGGGTTGGAAATGGACCTTAAGATCACCTAGTTCCAACCCCCCTGCCATGGGGTTTTGTATGCCACCCCAGCTCTTATTTGCCTAACATGTGCAGTACAACAAAATAAGGGAACTGGATGTCTTTCAAATGATATTTCTGTTTGAAGAGTGTACAGTGAGATGACAATGCAATTAAAAGATTATATAAATTCTTCTTTTTTGTGTTTCTTTTGTTTTTTGTTTTTTGTTTTTTTTTGTTGAACTTGATGACTCCTCATCTAGGATCTGAACAGAAGTACACCACCGTAGCTCTCTGTTACAAGTGACAGTGTCCTCCCCTAGTCTTGCCTAAATCCTGATATCAAAGTTCTTTGTTTCTTGGGCTAGTTCTTCCTGTTTCACACAGGTCTCCCATGTAATAGCACCTCACTTTTCCTAATTCAGCATCTGTGTTGCAAAATGGTGTGTCAGGTTTGGGTAGCTTACACATGAGTACAGGAGAGCTCAGTCTGATGACTGTTCATCAGTGTTTGACAGACATGCTGAAACAATAGTGTAATCTCAGATTGTAGCTCCTACTGTAGTTGACACCAGCTACTGATTAAACCTTTGTCTTTTTCCTTCTGCTAAAGTAGATGAATGGGGGAAGAAATTTTCTGCAAGTAAAGATAGAAGCCGTGTCTGTATTACTACATACGCTGTTTATGATCAGAAAATTGCTCCTTGGCCAAGAAAAAAATGCCATAAATTTAATATAGTATATAAACCACAGACACTGGAATTTATATAAGAAAACTCGCCACCGTCTACCAGCAAATAAGAGAATGCTAAATACATCTTTAAGATAGGGCTAAAGCCTTGTTTAATTAACTTATATATTTGCAAATGCACACTTTGCTAGTTGTGAATGAGCTCCCAACAGGAAGCATCTATGAACCTTAATGAAATAAGGCTGTTACACAAAGATCTCTGCTCCTTTGTTATTTTGGAACAGTTAGAAATCGTAATATTTGACATTTTATGAACTAAATCATTGACTACTAAAGCTTTATTTATGGTGTTCCTCCACAGGCTTGCTTCTCACTGTAAATGTTTGAATGCTTATGTAGGTTAATAACTTGAAAGTGTTAGAAGCTCCTGTTACAACAAGCTAGTATTACTGGAAACTGCTCTAGTACTTTTTATAACCACATGAAAGAACCTAAATCATAATGAAAAGCATAGTGATAAGCTGACCTAGATGCCAAGAATATGTAACTGGGTACCCAACATGTTTTGGTAAGTGGTACAAAGCCCCCTCTTACCGGCTGCCTAGAATTAGTAACTGATGTCATCTAGTCTGTGTGACACGTTGCGCTGTAATTTTTTAATAAACTTGTTTTCCTAAAATCCTCTATGAGAGCCAAAATCACAGAAAAGAAAGCTCATTGGTCATGGGAGAGGTGGAAAATACATGTACTTTAGCTTTAGTCAGCACCCGTTTTAAAAAACAAGCGCGCCTACCATCAAGGCAGATGCTATGGTAATGTATTGAAAGCTTATGATTTTTGAGCGGGATCAAAAATAGCTGGGCTACCCAGGGTGGGAGGGAATAAATCCCTTCCCTTCTGACCCATTCACTCTAGAAGAACCATGGGAAGTTCATGCCCCAGTGATCATCACAGAGGCAACAGCTCAGGGCTTCCTTCTGCATCACTCTGTGCTATGGGGCTGGGTACATTGTTGTCATCCCGAAGCATGGATATGAGGTGACCATGGTGGGTTGGTGATCACAGTGTGCTGTGACAGGCTGACAACACTTGATGTCATTGTGCTGTAGCCACAGCAACGCGTGACGAAGCAGTACTGGAAGATGACATCATAGTTATGGTTTGACGTTGCAATGACATCATAGCTATGGTTTGACGTTGCAATGACATCATGGCTATGGTTTGACGTTGCAATGACATCATGGCTATCGTTTGACGTTGCAATGACATCATGGCTATCGTTTGACGTTGTAATGACATCATGGCTATCGTTTGACGTTGCAATGACATCATAGCTATCGTTTGACGTTGCAATGACATCACGCTAGGGCAAGGGGGCTGCGCTCAGATTGGCCCAAACGTCCCCATCTCCACTGCAGTCCTTCGTGGCCCTCCCTTATATAGCGGCTATTAGGTCCCGCCTCCGAAGCCTGATTGGTTGAGTTGCGCAGGCGGAGGGCTGTGATTGGTCCGAGGGACTGTCTGTCAGGGGGCGTAGGCCTGCGCGGCCTGTGTGGAGCACCGGGAGGCCATTGTGGCTGGGGTGGCTTTGAGTGCTGGAGGGGGAGGTGGCTGTGGCCCGTGGGTGTCGCGCACGAGTCCCGCCG
>JASSUY010035318.1:0-63919 GCA_032466535.1 Forpus xanthops
AGAGCACACTGCCGGCTCATGTTCATTTTCTCATCAACCAACACCCCCAAGTCCTTCTCTGCAGGGCTGCTCTGAATCTCCTCTCTGTTCAACCTGTAGCTGTGCCTGGGATTGCTCTGACCCAAGTGCAGGACAATGTCCTGCTCAAAGCACAGTCACATAGAGCAGGCTCTTCAGGACTGTAGCCAGTCGGGTTTCGAATCTCTTTATGGATGGAGATTCCACAACTTCCCTGGGCAACGGGTTCCAGGATTTGACCTCCCTTACAGTAAAAGAGTTCTCTTACATTTAAATAGAATTTTTGCAATTTCAGTTTGTGTCCACTGCCTCTTGTCCTTTCACTGATAGCAGCTGAGAAACATCAGGTTCAATGGTCTTTACTCATCCCATTAGGGGTTTAAACACATTGATAAGACCCTTTCCTGAGCCTTCTTTTTCATAAACTGAACAATTTGAGCTCTCTCAGTCTCTTCTGAGAGATGCTCCAAGCCCTTTGCTGAACTTGCTCCTGGAAGTCC
The DNA here is from genome assembly GCA_032466535.1 of Forpus xanthops. NCBI lineage: Eukaryota > Metazoa > Chordata > Aves > Psittaciformes > Psittacidae > Forpus > Forpus xanthops. The sequence continues at coordinate 519 of JASSUY010035318.1, forward strand.
ATGCCTTTCTTGTACTGGGAAGCCCCCAGAGTGTACTGGTAGGTAAGGTTATTCCTCTTCAGGGGCAGGACTTAGCATTACCCTTTGCTTAATACCATGAAGTCCCTATTGCTCCAGCCAATCAAAGTCTCTGTGAAGTAACAGCTCTCCCCTTGTCCACCATAGTCAGGCTATCAAGTTGGCCAGGCATGATTACCCCTGGTTTTGGGGGCATCCCATCAGGTTCCAAGGACCTGCATCTGTCCAGATCATTTAAATGCATTCTAGCTTCAACCTCCTCTACCAAGGACAGATCTTCCTTGCTCCAGAAGCTTTCTTCAGCATATTAGGCACCACTCTGGTTGTTAGAAATTAAGTTCTCCATAAGACAGAGAATTTAGGTAACAGGTTTTACCCATTAAACAATTGTATTAATCCAGTGGATATGGACTGTTTAACCACTGACTTGCTTACATTCTGCTTTTTAAAAAGGTTTCCATGAGGACAATTACATAAGCTCTTCTTTAAGTCTCCCCTTCTGTAAAGCAGAGTTATTATCCCTTTATTTCAGTTTAACAGTGCAATTTAAAATGAAACACGCTGAGCTTCTCAGCTAGTGGTACTAGTGATGCTGAGCATCACAGCAAACTGCTAGCTGTAACACCAGAACCTTAAGCCAGGGCAGCACTGGGCTGCTAAAGAGAAATGGTCTGCTGTGGATACACACTTCTTTATTGTGTTAAGTGCTCATTTACCACAAAAGCTAAGTCTCTTCCTTCCAATTACAGGTTTAGTCTTTGGACAGACTACTCAAACACACGAGACAGACAGCGCCCCCAGAAGCAGGCTTCAAGGCATAGGAAGCCTCTCTCTGCTACCTCTTACCCACCTCCTCCTACCAAGGCCTGTCACAAGAACCCTCCCTGTGCATCTCTTCCTTAAATCCTCTGCCAAGTCAGGTCTAAACATCCACTGCCATAAGAGCTAAGCCATTATGTTCTACCACCAATCTGGAGAAGCTGAGGTGCCCGTGTTACATCAGTGACAATGGCACTTAGATGTGCCAATGGCATTTACCAGTGCAACAGAATTACAGCCCCAGTGCAGATTGAGCTGTTTGTAACCCTGGCCCTGTTTTACTTTGTGCAGTAAATGAAAACAAATGGCTTCCAGACAAGTAATGCATTCTGCAGTATTTTAGGCCAGTGATAATTCAGCACAGCTATAAAGGCCTCCAGACTATACAGAGTCCTCAGATTTTAAGTACTGGTGGTCTGCTATCAAACCTCCAGAGCTTTAAGTCATCCTTCTTTCCAAATGATACTGCAGGGGCTGGATTACTCCCTCACAGCAGGGTCTGAAGCAGAACAGACAACAGATGTTGTAAAAGGCTGATCAGGCATAGCTAGAGGGCAGGGACTTTCAAATGCCACTCTGCTTGACCTGTATCAGCTCAGTGCCTCTTTCCCAGGCCCCACTCCATTCCAAGAGTGCAACAAGCAATGCAAAAGTAACAGCATCCCCTGCCCACAGCCCTCCTACAAGACAAATCTTGTTTATTCTGCAGTTCTTCATGATCACTGGGTATATGAGTTTTATATGGAGGTTTTGAATCCATTTCTCTGAAGATGATTTGAAGCAGAAAGATGGTTCAAAGAATAAGAGAAACAGAAGCTTAGATACTCTGTTGGTTGCATGCCCAGAGTTGGGATATTCCTGTACATAGGCCAGCAAGTGTTTGTGTTCCTGTCAGGAAGCTTTCTGCAAATTGCTGTGCAACTAGTCAATGTTGCAGGGATGTGATGCACAAGGAACAGCCTGGCATTCGGGTTTGCAATCATGATTATGCTGGTTCTTTGTAAGATGGATCAGGCTTTCAAACCAGAGCAGCAGTCCTGCTCTGCAAGCCCCTACCTTAAATACAGCATGGGCTGAGGGGATCCAAACACCACTAGGTAAGAACTGAACATCAGCATGATACCCATGGATCACCCTGACTGTCAGCACATTCTACAGGATTGATCTACACCTATTCTTGGTGGGCTCTGCTGGGTGAAAGAGGCAAAGAGGCGAGATGCTAGAAGAAGACAAGGTACAAAAGCACAGTGCTCCAGTGCAAGCATGCCACTGAGCACAGATAGAGCTGCAGGAGAAAGGCAGGGATGGTACATGCTCTGTCATGATGGGGGCCTCGGACCAGTCCTTTTGAAGGAATGCTATTTTCATCATTGCTTTGGCTCCATGAGGCACAGCTTTTCTTCACGGCATGACAAACATAAGAGTTGTGTCAGACTGTGCACCGATTTGCGTTGGAATTTCAGCTTGCCTGACTATGACATACTTCAAAGACATGTCCAGGCATCCTGAGGGCCATCTGTTGGAATCCTGAACCCTGTGTAGTTTTAAGAAGAGACATAAAGAGATGGGAAACATCCCTGAAGGACAGTGAAACCAAAATTGAAACAGAATAATAAACAGCTCAGAAAACAGAAGAGCAAGAAGAAAGGGAGACTAGAAAATGGTGCAGAAGTCATCAGTGCTCTCAGAAGCAAAAAGCATTGAGGACAGAGGCAACCACTCTCTTGTGGGTCCATCACACTGAGCAGCCAAGGAAATGAGTCAGCCCTGCAGCTCTGCATTTCATGCCACTGGGAAAAACTTTTTTGGGCTGTTCTATGATCTCATCCAGCTTCTCCATGCTGGAAGCAATCTAACAATCCTCTTCTGCCCTTTCTGTTTTTTTTTTTTTTCCCTAGCTTTCCACACACGTAACTCATTAAAAGTAAGAAAATACCAGGCTTGACTGTGGTGGGTGAAGGGAACAGCTGCAGCACATATGAAACAGCAGGTCTCTTCTGATCCAGAATGCTTGCACTGCAGGAGAGCAATATAATGGAAGCTACTAATACAGTACTTTAATGAAGACAACCCCCATGCAACATCTGTGTGAATATTCATACCTAATATCTATATGCTTTGGTAATTCTTGCTTATAATCTCACCTATAGCTGACACTGTGCTGACACTTTGCTTATATACTGGATAAAACGCAAACACCATTTGAAATTGAAGTCAATCTATGCTGAAGGGAAATCTACTTTACTCCTTGTTCATGAGTGATAGAAAAACTGCTAGGCCAGGTAAGACTATGGTAGGTGCTGAAAAAGTGAAGTTCTTGCTGTCCTGCAGTCACCTGATGGCCCAAATGCTAGTGATCTCAACAGAAGCTGGAATACTCTGTTAGAAGTCAAGTCATTAATGCCAGTTGTGAAAGTGTTCTTTAGCAAAAGAATACAATCAAAGCTCTCATAAACCAAAGTTATTTTTGTTGTTAAAAGCAGCTCTCAGAACATGACTGCATTACAGCATAAGCCAACTAATATAAACTTATTCCTCAAGTCCAGAGGCCCACTTGCAACTACTTTATATCAATGCTCAATTACAAACAAGCTCAATGAGGACAGCATCACAACAATGAGGCAGAAACATCAAAAGTTCAGGGTGGCAGGCCAAAATAAGCTTCAATGCAAGTTCAAACAGTAATGACACAGGGGTGATAAGTACCCTTTCCTCCTAGACTCGCTCTTCAATGTTAGGCCATTCATCATCCTAACAGCATATCAGAAACAGTTTTTGCCCAGTAGCAACTCCATCTAACATGATGTCTGTTGAAACACTGAAATGAAAATACAGTTTGCAATGAAAGACAGTTTTTAGTGGTTTCCTTGTGTAAGAAGCTCACCTATCTATTCCTGAGGCTAAGCTAATGGACTCGAGTGTTGTTGCTTCAATGCTGATGATGGGGCGTTCAAATCCCTCATGGGGGAGCTGCAAAAAAGGTCCTATTAGGGCTCAGTAGAAAATACAAAACTCTGCACTAGAATTCAGTGGTGTGGGGAAAAGCTGTATTGTTCTAAGTCTGTGCAGTGGGAAAGTCCTGTTCAGTACTGACTACACCATTGGCTTTCATGAGCAGCAGATGCTGCCATATGCTTTCTTGGAATACTGGCCCAGAAAACTATGCTTCCTGGTGTCTCACTCAGAACACAGATTGGTTGATGCTAACATCCCTGCTGGGACCCAGTGGTTGCCTCTGTAGGAACAATAAGAGAGCAAAGCTATTTGGCTCACTTCCCTTGGAAGGGATGTTTTAGGAACCTATTAGCAGCAGGAGTTTCAGTAATGACCCCTATATAACTATACACACACGACTCATTTTAGCATGAGCTATAGAATGAACTGGATTATCTAATTTTTATGGTTTGGATGAGAAGCAAGATGAAGATTTACACCCTCCATTACATTTGCCACATCAAATCAGCACCCAGGACTGCACGCAGACAAATACTCAGTGGAAATTCAGGCATGTCCAAACCAGTCCTGTATATTTAGTCCAAGCTCAGACACTGCAAGCTCTCTTATGAAATAAATGAAGTAGAAAAATCATTGACAGGACTGCTTGTGCAAAAATGCACAGCAAGCATTCTCTTTTGCTTGCAGCAGTTTGCACTGCAAGGCCAAGTTCAGCCATGTCAGCAGCGTTCTCTGAACGTGGAAGTTTGAGTTGATCCAACCCAAGCTGGGCAAGCTACAGACCTGTGCTGCTCAGTAGGTTTTCAATGGCTCACAGCTTATCTAGAAACCCACATGTGTTCCCAGGGAAGGGATGTTTATAATACAAAACTTTCTCTTACAGTCACAGTTTTAAAGGATTTCAGAAAAGATCTCAGTATCCATTATTCGCATGGAATAGAAGCTGTTAGACAGCTGCTAGCAAGAGAATATTCCCCAAATCTGTTTTTAGCAATCCCAGTGTCAGTAACAGCCCAAGGAAGAGTCAGTTCTTGGTTCCTGGCCATAGTCTGCAATATGCTGGCTTTTATCAGTGAGTCCTTCTGCCTTCTTACAGCTCCACCTGTGCCACCACATAGATAACGAAGTTTGAACTGCCCCCATACCATCTGGTGGGAATTTGCTTTCTACTTGCTGCCAGGAACTGGGGGTAGAGGAGAAGCAGCTCATGTCACAATACAATCTTTTGCATATACACAGAGTAAATCAATAAAAGCAATTTCTTGCCTGCTAATTCAATTCCTGCAAGCTCTTTGTTAATCAAGTTCCCAGAATGTTTGATGCAGCAATAAAACATTTTGTTGTGAACACTTTCTAAGTGAAAATAACACAACTTCTTTAAAATAAATCAGCTTTTATTTCAAAACACCTTTTCCAGGTGTAGCTGTTAGGCCCTGACATAGCACCGACTACACGTAAACCACCAAAGTTATTATTGTGATTACTTAAATTAAGTACACTCTTCAGTGGTGTGCTGAACCAATGCTCACACTCTCAAATCACTCTCTCAAACAAAAAGGTCACACTCTCGGCATCTATTCTAATGATGTACAATGTCTTTTACAAGAGATCGTGCATTCTGAGCATATACAGACACTGATTGTGAGTTAAGGAATTAGGCAAGGGTCTACAGCCAGGAAAGAAACATTCTTGAGGGGAGGGAAGAAAAAAACCCAAAAGAGCTGCAAACAGGAGCTTAAAAGTAGTCTGAAGAGCTAGATGAGTACCTCAGAAATCATCTTGGGCTAACATGAGTGTCTTTCATCCTTTGTTTTTCTGTAGTTTAGACAGGATTATAAGTAAAAATACTTTGTTAACACTAGCAGACTGCTACTCCAAGCATTTCCAGTACAAATGAAATAAAAAAGACCTACAGAAAGATGTCCTCTTTCTTTAACAGTGATCCGAGCACATGGGCCTGTGTGCTCTGTTGATGCTTCTGGTTAAAACCAATTCATCAGAACAGCCTATTTAGCACTTGAAACCATTTATTTATTTATACTTCTGAGGCCTTAGCAAAGATCTGTTGAATACAATGCAACTCCCACATCATGCTCTGACACTGTTACAGGCACTGTAACTACAGTCACCCCATTTTTACACTTGTTATTACAACCTGCAGTGTTTAGGACATAAAAGTGCTTACCTCGTCCTACATGCCATGGCAATAAACTTAATTTCAGGAACAGGATGCAATGCTCTGTGATATGTACACAGAATACTGATTTATTTGAACATAACCTCAGTGTATAGTTAAAAACACAAGTCTCTTCCCACGTCATGATACCAGCTTGCCTTATATACCTAACTGCATCATGTTACATATTTTTACTGAGTTCAAATGCAAAGTCAACCTGTAGAAAGTTGTAGCTACCTTGAGTCCTAAATGCACATCTCCAACAGTACTTCTTGAGTTTAATGAGAGGTAAATTAAGTGTTAAGAAGAAGATTAGAGAAATACTACCTCAATCAATAGATAAGATTCAGTCAAGTTCAGAGCTCAAAAGCAATCCAATACCTACCACTAAGTCATTTCCTGACTTAAAATTCTCAGCAAAGTTTTCTCAGATTTCATTTAAAATACTGATTTTATTTGGAACAATCCCAGGATTCGCAGTGCCGCCTCACCCTCATGTTCATTGAGGCACTTCCAGTCACAGGCTTTATTCCAGTCACCCTTGCCCAAAGTCAGTTCAGCTATATCATACTCAAGGGGAAATTTCCCTCTCTTCTGACCATCTCCAAGTCTGTCAGGAAGACATAACTACCCTGGAATACCTTGAAAGCAGGGTCTAGCTCACCAATTTTCTTCCCTCCTTGCTCACAAAAATAACTCTTATTGCTCTTCATGTAACTTTGCAGAGACCAAGTATTTGCTAAGGTTTGCAGGGTGTGAATGGGTTGAGGTTCAGGTGTGGTCAGTGCTACTTGGCCACTGATTCAAATAACTGCCTCAAAAGACAATTTTCCATGTTTAAGTGCGGCTCTGCATTGTTATTTTGCATTCAAAGGAGCTAGGGAGAGGCAGCTTTGACACTTAGTTAACATACACTAAAAATAAATACTAAAAAAATCCCCTTTTACCTTGCTCCTTGATGTGAAGCAGGGTTTGTAAACAACAAGTTGCAGCTTTCATTTACCTTCCTCACAAATACAGAGCAACATAGCCATTGATTGCTACTTGATGCCATACAGCGTTAGAAGTTCATCCTACTACAGAGCACTAGCCTTTGAGAGGGTACTTACCACTGAAGGGCATTTCCTTCATGTCTGCTCCAGGCAAGCAGTCTGCAACTCTTCATAGAAGAATAGCATTTCCCACATGAAAGAGGCTCTAATGTGGGTGTTGACACAATAGGAAACCCTAAAAAGAGAAAAAAAAAATGCTTCAAGAATCCATACAGCAACCAAAGGAGTCAATCTGAATGTTAGTCTTAAAACTTATTTCCTGACTCATGTTTCTAATTGACTCATAAGAAGTCTCAAGGAGCACAAGGAAAACAGTAGAGCAGGTGTTGATGAAAGGGTTTTTTACCTTTGAGAAATTACTTTCAGCAGAGCAATTAGAAGAACAGAAACAAGCACAATGTTTTCTGCTTCGAGTCACATATGAGCCAGCTTGACCCTTTCTCCTGCTTCTGTCCTTGGGAACTACTGGAGTTAGTATTTGAACACTACTAGCAGCACTAAAACTGCCAGGGGGAGGCAAGGGAACAACTAAGCACCTATAAGCAATGTAGCAGCAAGGTCCAAAGGCTTACATTCAGCTCTGGGGGTTTGTGCCAGTCTGGTCAGGCCAGCAGCTGATCTTCACAGTAGCCCACACAGATCATCCTCCAGTAGAAATAACTTCCACCTCAAAAATCTGAGAGTAATTACCAAAATGAGCACTTTCCACAGCTTCCTTTAGGAACAAGATAATAGCGCTGGGACATTATATGCAATAGGATGTTGAAAATTTGTCTGAACAGAAACATTGAATGAATGAAAATGGAGAATGCAAAAGGAAACCAATACCGTAATAATACAGAGAGATTTTTTACCTTCTTTAGCATGACTCCTTATATGCTGCAAGGATTTTCCCCCACTCTGTCTAAACAGCCGAGCTGTTTTCCCTCACTCTATCTAAGCAGAGCCCACAGAAACAAAGCTGACAGACCCTAGACTTTCTAGAGTAGAAATACAGCCCTTACAGAACTGACGGCCAGCTGAAGGCAACCCACATACTCAAGCCTCATCACCTTCTTCCATCTGATGGAGAACCCTGCTTAGTTCATTATCCCCCTTTTCCTAATCTGTGGGGCCTGGCAACACAAAGGGCCTGGATCTATTACCCTTTTCCCCAGTGCTGAGATGCCTGTGGCCCAGCTCAATTTGAGACAATAGAATTCAGAGCCTATGCAAGGGATGCTGTTATTCGCTTGCTTGCTGCATCCTGAGCACCCTTCCCCTAATCACCCCCTTCTTGCTCTGCTCTCTGTCCTGCAGGTGATGAAAGAACTCCTGGCTGCTAAGGAGAAGATGCAGGAGCTAATGATTTTACAGCCTGATCTGGGGGTGCAGTTGAATGTTGCCTGCAAAGGCCTGGGCACAGCAGGGAGATGAGGGGATGCTGTGATTAGTGCCTCCCCGGCTGCAGGGGGTTAAAGGTCTGTAGCAAGGACATGGTTAAGCTAGGAAAAGGGTGGAGGGAGCTGAGCAGGCACCAGCCGTCCTCCTTGCAGGGCCAGTCAGAAGCTGCGGGTCTGGCAGAGTGATGGGCAGCAGCAGACACATCCGAGGTCAGAGGACAGCACGGCATGAGCTGCCATGGCCAAGGAGTACCATCCCCAAAGTGGAAGGCTGGGATAGGTGCACGGTAATCATCACCTGTACAGTCAAGCTGCCAACAGGCCACAGCAATCTTGTGCTGCCCCAAAACATTGGCTGCTGCTGAGCACTGACAGTGGCACCTCTAATTTAGCCTTATGGCTGTGGGGTAATGAGGGGCTGCCTGTTCCTTGTCTTCCACTGTGTGACCAAGGCATTGTGTTCAATGGGGTGGCAGGGGCACGGGCAATTGTGCCCAGCTGTGCACCTAACAGACACTGCTGGCAAATGTGAGAGTGAGGATGGGCTCATGCGTGGAGGAAGCCCCAGTTTAAAGTTCAGCATCATAAATAACCAAACCTCAAGTAAGGATCAAAAAGAAGGAAAAAAATGGATCTGTGATCAGGTCTGATTTGTTTGAAAGTTTCCCTCCGCACATGCTCTTCAAAATAAAGCATTTCTGAACAGGCCTTGTGTATACTGGGGGTGAGGGAGGGAAGAGAGGTGGGAAAACAAGTGGAAGAGAAAATGCTTCAGCTGACAATGACTGAGAGGGAGAGAACAGCACAGTAACATGCCATCCATCTACCAGGCAAGAATCGTTATTTACGACTCAGCCATTTGGTTCTAAATTCTAAATGTCATCTAAAGTGCTTTTTGAATTCATCAGTTGAAAAGATTATTTACTAAGAAGTAAAACATTGTGTTATTACTCAGTGGCACTGAGGGCTGCAAGATGGTAGGCAGCGTCATCGGGTGGTGGAGCAAGAAGACAGTTAAACTGGAAATCACTTACTTGCCATTCAGAGGCAGGTACAGTGTGTGTTGGCCCGTGAGGCTTCCCATGGCTGCATCTCAAGAAGATGCTCATCCTTTCTAGAAAGTACCTCACAGATTTCAGGCAGGCAGGAGGAAAGAAGGAACATACCTTGTTTGCTGTCTCGCACCATCCTTTGTACCAGTCATGGCTAGTTCACTAACCTGAGCACAAGGGAAATCCCAAGAACACATACTACCATACAGGGGTACAAACTGGATGACAATTTTTACATGACCCTGTGGCACTCTCTTAAGCAATAATAAAATCTCAGCCACAGTATTTGATTAGCAATTAGAAATCAGGCCTGAAAGAAGACACAAAATCGTTTATATCCACTGCAAATGGAGAGGCTGAGTATCAGGGTGCTGAGGTTTCCTGGGACCTCTGCTGGCGCAAACCCGGCACAGTCCCATTAGCTTAATCATTCCTGCACTGATGTCTTCTACTCACAAGAGTAATTTCTTTACTAGCAAAACCATGCATATCCTCAAGGTATTTAAGCCATGCATTATGTGACAGTAATAGCTTTGTAATGGTGTTCATTTATCATCCATTTTAAACACTCTGCTTGCTGACCCATCTCCCATGGCTCCACTCCCCATCAGACACAAACACTGCTGAGAAGTTTCAGAAAAGTACTTAGGGGAAAAAATGTAGTGCAGGGGAAGAACTAAAATGAAAACTTCCCAGGCAGATGTTCACAGCTTACTGATGGGTCTATGCCATATGAGGTGGAATCTGGGCTGACTCAGGCCTGAGATTTGATGCCTGGCTCAGAGGATAGCATCAGAAACTTTGTGGAAATTACTTTATTCTTTTCTTCTGTCCATGGAGATCGTCAAATGCAAAGACCAGCAAGGAGCTTTCAAGAGATCTGGGCCACTGCGAACACCATTGAGGAGAACTGTAAGTGGTACCACAGTGATTCTTTCTCCATTTTGTCCAGGTTACCTGTCTCTGCTGCTCCCATTAAAAGCTCACCAGCATTGAGAAAGACCCCCACAGAAAAAGCATAAAGCCATACCAGAAAGACCTCCCCAGAAAAAGCATAAAGCCATACCAGAAAGTTTTCTGTGGTTGAGTTTAATTTCTTCCCCTAACTACAGATACAAAATCTTAGTTCTACTTTGGCTCTAAGTCTGCATAAAAGATGATTCCAATTTTATTTGAACCACTTCACTCAAGGGATAATAGAATTATAGGGATTATCCTCAGCACTCCGTGGAATCAAAGCCCTATTCAAATACCAAGCAAAACTCAGAGAAGATAGCTTGAGTATTATTATCCTCATTTTCCAGAACAAGGACGAGAAGACATGATTTGAGAGCACAGGGCTTCTTCCCAGGAGGATTTATGTTGGGAATCACATAGCTCAGGCTAGCTTGGGGACTCCCTTTTTCCTGGTGTCCTGGGCTGAACGCTGTGGTTAGGGCCCAGAGCTGTGCTTGGCCCAATGCTCCCTCCTGACCTCTACCACACTGCTGCTTGAAGCACTTCCCTGCCAACAGCAGCATTTGTCAGTGCTTCTGTATTTATGAATAAAGAACAAATATTATATGTCTGCATCACAGGCTGTGCCTGCTCTCTGAATTAGTCCATCCAGGATGAGCTTTACTCAGCATTCTAAAGCTCAGCAAAGGTTAGTGTCCCTGTAGCAGGCACAGCAGATGTAATGACACAGCCCAAATTGCTAAGGCAAACAGGCAAAGGATAGAGGACATTATCCTCCACTTCACGATGTAAGGTCACGGAATGATCGGTAACATACCCAAGGAATTCCTGTATCATTCTGTTACCAGGCCCAGTCTTTTACCTGCAAGACCATACTATTTGTCACTAGTTTAATGACTGGACATTTAGGCATACAGAATGACTTTCCTGTTAAAATGTTATCTGTGCTTAAGGCACTGCCAGGTTACCTCCTTTAGCAGTATGAAACATTCACAGCAGCTCAGGAACTGCAGGTAATGGTGATGTGGAGTAAACAAGCGATGATCACAAAGGAGGGAGGAAATAGAAGCTGGCCATACTGCTGTACTGTGTTCACTTAAATAGTACTCTTGAACAAACAAGTTTCTGAAACTAGAAAGCAGGGACTCCAATTTTCCATACTGAACTGCACAAGATCATATATATGAAGGAAGCTAAAGAAATATAGCTGAAAGCCAAATACAGGTTACAGTGGCTGGAGATCATCTTCAGGAGATGAAATATTCCTTAAATGATGCAGACGATAATTCACGAGAATGAGACTCTTCAGTGAATTATGGGACTCCTCTTCCAGCACGTTAGCAGAAATACGATTCTAAAATTTAAACGCACTCATCCATCACTGATTCTGCTTAAACAGATTTATGGATATATACATATTTTACTGTTCTTTATATTTTTATAAGTCCGACATTTTAGTTCACCTGTAAGTGATAGTGGGACTTGAAATGCACAGAAAAGGATAATTATACCCTGGCCCCAACTGCCCTCCCTCCTGCCCTCACATATTATAGGAACAGAAAGTAATTTTAAGCTCAAGGACCAATAGAGCTGACAAAAACATAAAAAGAGGCACAAAGGAAGCTTGAAGTTATTACAGCACTTTAGGGATGGAAGAAAAGGAGAATACCAATAGATTAACCTTGGAGCCCCATGAAAACTCTCCAAATCCAAGCAAAAGTCATTAAGGGAAGTTGATACAATGGGATGTGATTGAGCAAGGTATCTAAAATCAAGTACCCAGCTTCAAAAGTTGTATCATTAACTTCAGTGGTGAATAAAGTACACAAAGTAATAGGATCTTACTAGATCACATTCCGGACTAATGTAGTTTTTTCTCATGCTGGATAAATCTTAGGCCTTTTAACAGTTTTCCCTGACACAAAATATTCATCAGATTCCAAATATTCATTCTTCTGTCCTAAACTGAGGCCATCTTTTCTGCCATTTCTAGTCTTTTTTTCTGACATGCTTCTTTATTTTATACAGTGATCATATGTAATCTCCTGTTTGCAAGGAAAAAGAAGGAAAGGAACCAGTCCTAGTTTGACAGCCTAGTTCCCAGTGCATAATGCTCCATGCACCTGCACAGGAAGTAACCCACTGTGACCCAGTGGCCAAAGGCTGTATTTCATAGATGAGTAAAAATCTCAGTACAATGCTGTTTCTGTAAACTGAGGATGGGCAACTGCCTGGCATGGAAAGACCATGTTAGCGAAGGAAAGGCTGCCATAGGATTTCATGCTCCATTAGGCACATCAGCAATATTCCTTCTGAAGGCGACGGCTCTTGATTTCATTACATCCAGTTTGGCTGCAGGCTCTTGTTGAAAGAAGTGGTCCTGTTGTTCCTTCTCTTCTGTTCCTGCCACACGCATTGGCAACCTCCCTTGCCTCAGGTGTGCAACTGCGCAGTGCACGGTTCCAGCTCACTGAGCTCATAGAAAAGTAACGCACCAGAATAAAACCAAGATTTTCTTCCAGTTTGGCAAGCTGGACCCACTGCATGTGGTGACACAACTACTGTGTCATAGCAGATGAAGAGCATGGAGTGGGAGGCTCAAACCTCCCACCCTCACTCACCTGATGCAGCCTTCTACACTTACTTGGGGTTCAACATACAAATGCCAAATGTCCCAACAGCAGGGAGACCTTTGTCCAGAAGTTGCACTCTCTGAGTCATTAGCAAGAAGTCCTTCCCTGTGAGGGTGCTGAGGCGCTGGCACAGGGTGCCCAGAGAAGCTGTGGCTGCCCCATCCCTGGCAGTGTTCAAGGCCAGGTTGGATACAGGGGCTTGGAGCAACCTGCTCTAGTGGAAGGTGTCCCTGCCCGTGGCAGGGGTTGGAACTGAGTGAGCTTTAAGGTCCCTTCCAAGCCAAATCATTCTGTGATTCTATGACTCCATGATACACTGCAGTCAGATCAACGGGTCATTTATAGAGCACTGAGAACATTTCCTAAGTTTTGAGTGCGTAAGTGCATAGATTTCACCTTTAATGTACATATGCAGCATTTGTAAAGTTCTCTGGGTTTGTTTTCAAATGAAGGTAGTTTACATATGGACACAGATATACTCAGTCTGCAGCACCAAGCCTATGTGGATTTTTGGGCATATGCTCTTAAGCAGCTTCTCACACACATGCAAACACACACTATTAACAAAAAGGCCAGTACACCTTTTGGTGTAGGTCAGATAATATCCTCCTGCCCCCTCCATGCATAGCCTTCTCATCCAAAGAGCCATCCCTAAACCTCACAAATATAAATGCAACTGCACCAACTGTATCAACACAAAGCTATATCCATCACTGCTTTCTGCTGAAAACCTTTATTGCTAGATATATCATCAGCTACAGCTCACAATCGGCAGGAAGATTTGCTCAGCTGTATCTGTATTGATATTGATAAAGTTTGAGGCACACGCTAAACCAGATGAAATGCATGATTTTATTCTTCATTGAAAAGTTGCTGGTAATGGAAGTTGGCAGGAAGAATGCACTGTCAAAAATAAAAAAAAGCTCTCCTAATGTTAAATCAATGATTCATTTACTCTCTTCATGATTAATTGCAAAGTATTTGGAACTCTTAATGACTTCTGTGGATGCAATATCATTTAATCAAAAGGAAAAAAGATCCAATCCTCATGGAGACACTGATTTTTCTCCTATGTCAGTAAACAAGAAGCTGTTTCCACTACTCCAGGCTCTCGGGAGAGCCACCACAATCAATATGGAAGGCTAGACACCTCAATACAGGAAATTCAAGGCTGTTTTTCTTTTAGAAAGGTGGCTCTGCCTTTCTGCTGGTGTACAAGTAACACATGACCAAAACAACACCTTGATTAACACTCATGTGCTGGCAAGAGGCGGCCTCTCTCTGAAGTGTTACAGGTTCAAAGGGAATCCCAGATGCTCAGCTCTTGTAATAGCTAGTTGAAAAAAGATCACAACCCAGCAGGTGCCTCCAGTAGTCTGCAGGCTGACACTGAGCTTAGGCTACAGCTACAGCTGCTGTTATCCCTCCTGTGGATCCTCCTTTCCAAGAGCTGGGTTAGCACTGAGCCCATGTAAAGCACTATCACGGCCAGGTAAGGACTTCCAGTGCCACGGGCCCTTCCAGATGTGGAGAAATCTCTGAAAACACCAGGCCACTGTACACACTTTACCTATACACTATACTATACTACACTGATCCCTAGCATTGCTCACTCAGGTCACTGTCTGCACAGCACTGGTTTGCTCTGTTTCAGTGTGTGAGCCATAACACCACAAAGTCTGTTCTCCAGGAATCCATTTCACTGACCACCCAGAAGCCCACAATACAACATCCCCATTCCTGCTATGAGCCACTGGAGATCCACGGGATGCTCACTGCTCTTGCTGAACTGCAGAGAGCTGCAAAAGCAAGTCAAAACAGGGTGACAGACCCTCAACCTGGCTGCTGTGCTGCTTGTGGGCAGTGTGCCAGTGTCAGGCCAGCAGGCAGCTGCAGGCTGTGTCCCTCCTGCTCTGCCCTGTGCTGTACAGAGCTGGCAGCTACACATGGGTTTCTGTCCTCACAGCAGGGCAAAGCCCTGGCTACGCATCAACGAAAAGAGGGGAAAGGAGGAAGCTTAAGGGATGCTTAAAAAACATTTAATCAGGCTTTTTGAGACACATTTAACCCTTAGCATGCAAATGACTAAAAAAGCTTATCCATTAAGGTACTCTTCTGTCCTTGTGCAGTGTGACTGCACTATCACAAATTCAGAGTGGTTTTACTGGCAGAGGGTTGTAGGAAGGAAGGCACGCACAAAAAGCACCAATGATGCTTTCTCATCATCTGCAATGATTTTGCCTTCTGACAGATACTCATGGGTTAGCTGGTTGCCATGGAGGGCAGGCCTCCCGTGGTGCTCACCAGCAGTGTGTGTAGCCAATGACGTGCTGGCTTTTCCACAGAGTGCAGAGCTGGAGAGGTGCTGGAAGAATGGGTCCCTGCCCTACTCTGCTCCTCCAGAGAGAGATTTCTGTGGCAGAAGGAGGTAGGCAGCATGTGTCCAAGGAGATCTTTGCTAATGTGAGGTAACAGAAAAAAAACTGCTGGAAAGCAACACTATTGCAGAATGAGAAAAGCTGCTGGCACTGGCAGCAAGGAGTCCGACTGCTTCATGCAGTGCAGATGGAGAGCAGAGTGAAAGGGAGAAGACACAAAGCACCTGGTAAAGTGGGCAAAGCTTGAGACTACGACAAGAGCTACAGCTTTGGGTAACACTCCTCTCAAATTTGGCACTTGGTTTTTCCTCTCCTTGGCTGTCTTTCTTCTGGGATTTCCCTCCTGTGTTTCCAAAATTTAAAGCCCCATTGTGCTCTGCTCAGGGAGCCAAGCTGGGAGGAGGTGCCAGACCCAGCCACAGTGAAGCAGGAAGCTGAAAGCAGATTACAGGGGAGCACAGGGAGAAGATGAGTGGTCTCAGCTGCCCAGAGCATGTACATGACACCCCTTGCCTCAGCCCCAAGTACTGGTTAGCCCCAAGTGAGAAACAGAGATAGATCTCTTGCTTGCAGAGCATCCTACACGTTAGGCCCATACTTGCACTGTGTGCCATGCTGGTACTTTCATTTCAGTTCAGGCAGAGCTCCAGGATGGATCCTGTCCTGTTTGCTGCAGCAGACACTCCTGAGGGAACCCGCAAGAACCTCTATTGAGAGGTGAGGCATCAGCCCAGGTTACATGACTGCAGGAGACCAGGTTCTCAGCCTCCTGAAGCCAATGGGTCTCTTTGGAATGCAAGTGAGAATGTTCCTGCTGTGTTTAAAAGGGAGTACAGTCAGCATATTGCAGAATGCTTCATAGAGGAAGGAGAGAAAAGAGCAATGCTCTGTTTTTACATAGGTCTGTGCCATGTTTGCCCGCTGCCAGCCCATGGTGGCAGGTGAGAGAAGGAACAAGTGAGCACTTCATCTACTGCTAGAGCCCTGTGCTGAAAGACAGGAGTGAGAGGATGCCAGCTTGGCACTGTACCCTGTGGCAACATGGTGCCACTCAGAAAAACCCAGCTGAAAAGATGCCAGACATCTGTGCCCTCACTGTGTGAACCAAAATGGAAAAGAACCAAGTATTTTTCTTCCCACTGAGATTTATAAAAAGCCTGTGTGATCTAAACTGACACACAAAATGACAATCTCCTACTGATTATTTTTAACCTAATTTAGATGATGCTAATTGTACTGGACCTCTGTAATTGTGCACAGAACTTGGTAGCAGCAGTAGGATAGAACTATCATCAGCTTCACGGGGATGTTATGACAATATTATATTTGACCCATGTTTTCAACACAGTAGAATGTTTAACTGAGTACCAGAATATCACCATTTACCTCTCATGGGAGTTTACTTTTTCCTATCCTTTCACAATTCCTTCCACTTCAGATGCACCACATGCCAGGTTTTCCCTGCCCATCTCACAGCTCTCCACCAGACTAGTCTCCTCGTCTGCTTTGGTTGGCTGTCTCCTTAAGGTAAGATTCATCTCCATGCAGACTTGACCTAGCTCACCCCATCCCATCTTTAGATGTGTGCAAGAAGGGATGAGCATCTTCTTGTTCCAGGAGTGTCAAGACATTGAGGTTCTGGTTTGAGAGGAGCAGAGAATCTATTACTCCTCACAGCAGACTGGCCACAGCATGGCACTGATGTCTCATGTGCCTCTGCTGGATGCTCATATGTACCACAAGGCAAGCAAGCCAAACATGGCCCAAGCCACTTAGGGCTTAATGAGGCAAGAATGAAGTTCCATCTGGCAACCAACAGAAGGAAAGCAGAGACCAGCAAGCCCAAGTGTAAAAGCGCCACTTAATAAATGGACAGATACACTGTGCATGAACTGAAGTTTACAGACGGTGGTCCCAAGTTAGAATCCTTGTTAGGTGCCATATAATTGCCTAATGACACTAAAAGCCTCAAATTTATGGATAACAGTGCTGCCCCTGAACGTTTTTGTACTTTTCCATTAGACAGATGAAAGCACTACCTTAGCTATACCCGCTGTTTCTACAACTATTTGAGAGCCTGATGTCTCTACACTGTAAAGTGGAATAATAAGCATAAGTAAGTGTGCTTACTCTTACCAAGAAGACAGATGTAATCTCCGCCACTTCTCCCAGCAGGTTCTCCCAGTTTACTGGCTCCCCTCCCCTCCAGGTCCACTTCAAAGAGAATCTTCTCCTTCCCCATCAGTCCAAGTGAGCAGTCAGCTTTTGCATTTATGGCTGAGCTCAAAAAGCTGAACTGAGAGGTAGCTTAAGGCCCTTAACTGAACTTCTGAAATGGTAAAGTTAGCAAAAAGGGGAGATTGTGAGAAAACACAGGAGGAAAAAAAATCTCTATTTCAACTGTTCTTTCAACCCTGGATGCCGGACACATCTTCATTCCATGTCTAACTCTGCCTCTGTCATGTTCCGTTTACAAGTTGTATGCAATGTAGTAAGAAAAAAAAGTAACTGCTGCTCAGAGTAAGCACAAGGAAGTGCCATCATCTTTATTTGGGCAGTTTGAACACTTCTCAGTGCATGGCGTGCAATCAGAGAGCTCATCCTCTTTTTTGTTAATACAACCTGTACCACCAGGATGCGTCCCTAGGACTCTTACAAAGAGCATCACTTATGGTTTTAGAAACAAAAAAACCCACCAAGACAAAACCCAAACTGCTTTCTAATGGACTCCTCCCAAAAAAATGTGAAGGAATAAATCCTGCACTGTGCCTGCAACTCCTGAGCAAGGGGTTTGCTGCTTGTGACTATCACTACCCAATGGAGGCCTTACTTCGGATCTCAAATAGCTTTAAAGTTTGAAGTCATCACTAGGTCACAAACTGGTACTGAAAGAATATCCAGAAGGGCAGACTCAGGAAGAGAAAAAGATGCCCTTTTCCCCATACACTATTTTATTTATGCATTTTCATTATAGACTACTTTTTAGGACAGTCTGTTATATTTCACAAAACACTCAAAACCTAATTTTTACTCCAACTCTTTGCTGCTCATAGGAGAAGACTACTGGGGAACGAACAGAAATCTACTAAAGTATGTTCCTTGCCAAGGACTGCAATGACTTCAGGGTGAGGCTGCTGGCGAGCTTCCAGGAGGGGGGGTCGGGGGGTGGGTTTCATACCCTGTGCTTCCATTAATAGGTTGCTAATGCACAGTTAATTGCTCGTTACATTTAGTGAATTCAAGATTCTGCGTTAAAGGAAAAGCACTTATGCAAAAAGCATTAGACTTCAGAAATCTTATGTTAACAACACATCCATCCACATACCATTCATCTCGCCACTTCCGGACTACCTTAGTGTCATCTAGCAGGAGTTGTGTGTCTTCTCTTCATCAAATTATGACCATGAAGGATCACCAAGGAAAAAACATGAACGATAGCACTTCACATCAAAAATATACACACACAAAAATGCTTTATGAAATCTTGTTAGCGCAGCTGTGATCTTGTATCCGAGGGAAAATAAGAAAAGCCCTAAGGATGACGGCCTGTCCATTTCTCCTTTCCAGAAAGAAAAATTCACTTAAAACTCTTTTACTGTAATCTGATATAAAAGCATAAATTTCTGTGTAATTTCTGTTCTCTGCAAAGCTGTGAAGAACCATCACACTGGATTCACAAACCAGACTATGAATGCAGAAGTATTTAATGAGCACGTGAAAATCCCTTTGTTAAGGCTATCTTATTTGATATGCTTATATTCTGTTTGGTGGAAGCAATACTTGCATTTGACTGCAAGAGTGATATAAAGGAATTTTACAGAGAACAAATAAATTAAGTGATATTTATGTTAGTATTTACTTAAGTCCTGAAGATGACTTACTCAGAATGTATTCACATAAATTTTTTGGAGAAGGTGTAGCAAAGATTAATTGAAATATTAAATCAATTTTATGACTATAGGGGAGAATGCAGCTCATCCCTATTTGTCACTGTATTCAATAAAGCACTACAGCTTAAGACTTAGATTTACAAATTGTGAAGAAAAGAACCTGAACAGTAGGAATACTGCTGTGTGTATCACTAAACTAAAAGACCTGTGTAAAAAAAGAAGTAATTCTTACCTGCTGCTATTAGACTGGCATCACACGATATAGGTAATCAAAAAGACATCCACAATGAGATTTTTCAGGAGGTCTCAGACGTGGCCTGATTCTGTTCCCATTGTACTTCCAATGCAAGGAGAGCTAAGTCATGCTCACTGCATTCCTAAAACTCATCTATATTTTAGAACTGCATCTCTCATTTTTCTTCCCGTTCATCTGATGCCCTATAAAATGACCTACAAGGTTAGAAACTATGACTACAGGTACAAGTCCTCCTGGACATGCTGGTCACACTCTGGGAATGCAGCCCAGGACATGGGTGGTTTCTCAGCTCAGGTGCACACTGCTGGGTCACAGGGAACTTCTCATGAACCAACACCACCAAGTCCTTCTTCTCAGGGCTGCTCTCATTCCAGCCTCTGCCCTGCCCATGTCTGTGCTGGGATTACCCCAGAAATCCCAATTGAGCTATGCATGGGATTTCTCCATCAGGCTGTCTGAACCCATTTGAAAACCTTCTATTAACCTTCAGAGACACTGGGGTCAACCTCTATGGCTCCAGTTAACATGCTCTTACCCCTGATCTTGCCCTCATCTTTCTCCATTTTGCTAAATGATAAAATGCTAAATATTTAGCAACTTTTGCCTTATCGCATTCCAGTTTTCCTAGCACATAACAATGATGGGATTGTTCACACATCCCATCACAGAAATGATGTATTCAGCACCAATGGCAGAAGTACAGAAATCAAGGTCAGAGATCAAAGCTATCTGGTATTACCAGTAACTGCTCACTTCTGAATGACCTTTAACATACACAGCTGAAGTCCACTGTGCCACTGACTGCCCTCACATTCATTAAAAGGGTTTAAAAATATACTGAACACACTGAAACACAAACACTCAGAGCAAAGAGGGACGAAATTTGTGACAAAACAACGGAACTACCCAAGTCCAGCAGAAGAATGAATGCCTTGACAGAGAACACTGCACCAGGACCTGGTATTTTCCAGGTTTTCAATTAAAACAGGAGTGCCCTAACACCCAAGCTGACCTTAACTGTCAAACACATACTTCCCTGCTCTTGCCACATTCCCTTATAAATGTTTCTGGCTCACGTGGGTACGCTTCTTTGGAAGGATTACGGTTTGGAGCAGAAAAAAACGAGTTTTAAAAGTCCTCTGCTCAGTTGTAAAACTTGCTCCTTGGTCTACACTGAGCTTTGCACCAGCAGGGCAGTGTGTGGTTGGGAGTGTATCAATATAGCTCTATTGATTCCAGACAGTTTATTACAATTTATTACAGACATGAACCTGGTCCTTTATTATATCTCTGAGCTTGACTGCAAGTGGCTGAGCGAGCTTTCCTGAGAGCACCAAGAAAGTCAGGGGGAAAAAATGATGACAGAAGATTCCTTAACATCAATGAAAACCACCAGACCAAGAAATACAGTTGAAACAAATTATTCCTGTCTCTGTATTTTGTCTCACACATCACAGTGTTATCTAAGCGCATGTGTGAATTAAACTAGTAGAGCTATGTACTCTCAGAAGGTTATATTATAGAATGAGCAACTACTGTGACAGTGGGCTTGGAGCTTACAGTCATATTTGTTAGCCAACCTCTGCAGGCAAGGATTATAGATCAGAGACAGTGTGAAATGTCAGGAGCTATCTAGATAGCCATGCACTGGTGATTTTTTGCTGAAATATGGGCTGGAAGGAGCCTTACCCCCATAAGCAGCGGTATGTGGATTTGTGCTTTCTTGGCAAGCCAGAAATAGAAGCTTTGGCTGTATATTGATGGCCACCTCAGTTTGCAAGCCAGAAACATCAGGTTTCCAAGGTTCTTAGTTGCTCTTTTCAATACATGGATAGTTGAAGAGCTGATAATACAGAACATATTTATTTTAGAAGAAGAGATGTAATCATTGTCCAAGCATCTTACAGCAAACATCTCTCTCTTTCAGTCATACACAGTTCAGCCACAATCAGCTTTGAATGGGAAGAGGACACCAGCTGGAGCAGCCTAACAATTCTGTGCACCTGAAAAAAAACATCTTCTTACTTAATTTCTAATGGCTCATCTGCAAACGGTCTCTGACTGTCTTTAACTTGTCATTGTAGCTTATTGAGCAAACTGGTTTCCCATCTGCTGCTTTCTCACATCCAAGGATGTGAGCAGTTCTGAAAGAACAGACAGGTCTCAGTACTTGGTTGCATCTTAGCTGTCTAAAAGGATTCACAGAATCATGTTTCTACCTGAACATGCAGAATTGCAGCATTTCATATTTAATATTCTTCATCAGATCCCAAAGACACCCTCTGAGTGATTACAAAGTTTGGGTAAAAATGGTATAAGCAAAGCTACTGTAAACTCTCACGTACTTGCACAGCTCATCTGCAGTATATTCATGGTGATATTGCAGCTGTAACACATCTAGTGCTTTTATAAGCTGTTGTACAAATGAAAGGCAGTATGCTTCAATTTCTGAATGAGCTCTTCCTATCTGTCACTGCTTTACATTCTTATTACCACTTACCATATATACTTATTCAATAAGATTATCTTTTGTATGAGGTGCTCATTACACAGTAGTGAATTATTTTTTGGTCAAGCAACTGCTGTTGCATTGCCTTGGAGCTCTCTGGGTAAGACAGAAGCTTTCATTGCAGGGGATTATTCAGAAAAAACTGAACCCTGGGCCTGTTGTTGAAAGTTTCAAACTTTGATATGGCTGAACAATTAATTCATGGGATAAAAGGATTTTCCAGATTTCTCATGGAAAAAATAACCCTGGTGAGTGCAAAAGAGCTCATGGCACTCTAGAACTTCCTTAACTGCATTTAAAAACAGAATTGCCAGAGTTATTGTTTTATGGGAGACTTCTCAGACAGAGATCAGAAATCAGGTTTCTCTCCTCTTTCCTAGACACACTCCTTAGCAATCAGTGCGCTATGAAAAAGCCTGTGGTTAACAGGCTTGAAAGTCACAGCAACACCTAAGAACAGGCTCTTCCACTGGGAATTTCAGATAGTACACAAGAGGGAAAAGGAAAAAAGAAGACCCCAAATCTCTGCAATAAATACAGTTGGCACCTTTTCTCCCTGTGCTGTATGAGGAAGCTCCAATGTCTGACTCCAGTGAGTGGCCACAGTAAGGTGCCCTTGGTGTGCTTAGAGCACAGCCAGGCCCCTCAGCAGCAGAAAGCACCTCCAGACTCTCCAAGGCTCCTCAGCTGCAGTGAAGTGAGACACGAGCAGGGGTTAACTGCCCAGGCAAGCCCACCCACAGCACCCACCCAACTGCAGCTCTAGCTACCTTGGTACTGACAGTCAGACTCAGATGTACATGGGGTAGAAGAGAGAAATGAGATGCCCTCATGAATTAGGCAACCAATGCTCAAGGATATTTCTAGATAGCAGTGCTGGTGCTTAAACATTACAGAAATCCTGCTTTAGATAGCGCCTTTGCTCCTGCACTTTGGATTCAGTGTATTAAACCCCTGTGTGAATCTAATCTAGATGTAAGACACTTTATACTCTTGGTGATTAATTTTGCCCTCAGGATTAAGTAACAGTGAGATACACTTGAAAGCAAGCACGTATACACACGCTTGAATACTACACCAGCAATAATCTCGTGTAAGCATTCCTGCAAAGCACACGGACCCTGGAGACCAGCCATGTGTGATTCCTCCTTGGTCTGCACAAAACACCCCTGCCCTGTACTTCTCCTCCCTATGAGATGGTGACACTGAACAGAGCCGGGATAACTTGAACTGCTGCTGTATTTGTGATGAGGATGAGAAATCTGTCTGTGGCTTACTCTGGCTTCTAAAAAATCACTCCTACCCAGAAAGAGTCAACCTTGTGTTTCACAGAATAAGGGTAATGAGGGGATGGAAAGGAGAAGCCAGCCCGCAACACTGCTTCCTTCCTCAGTTTGAGACTTGACAGGTCAAAGGTGAACAATGTGCATCATTAAATGACCTTTCAGTGATACATCCTTTCAGGTGCCATGCTTTCTGAAGCAGCTCTCTGGTACAAGCCTCTATCCCATTGCTCCTGTGCACTAATCCCATCAACCTGCACTGCTCCCAGCCCCTACCAGCCAGGGGCATAGTTACTGGACAGGCTGGGAAAATATCCTGACTGGGAAAATGCTGTATTTTAATTTCAGGAAACACCAGAACAAGTTTGTAAGTAGATTTATGAGTCTCTTTGTGATTTTCTGTGAGATAATCTGAGAGGACTTTGGATTTTTAGAGTTCACTGATGTTTGGCCTTAGTATTGACACGAGACCATGTATTGACACACATGCACGGCCTAAACTGTTCAACAGCTTTTACTGACTTTGTGGAACTCTTCACGGTACATCAAGTAAATCTAAAACTCTTTCTCGAGTGACTGCGCTCAACTTCATGATTCTTCATCACAATACTAGATACTCATAGGGACTAAACCAGCTCACCTCTATCTGAAAGTGAATTCCCACTCATGCCAGCTGAGAATTCAGTTCAGGGAGGCATAACTGCTTCCAACGATAACAGAACCCTGTGGGAACAGTCTGTATGTAAATACAAGGAAGTTTTTTTGTCTTCAGGTGTTTACTTAAATCACTATTAAATGCTAACAGTATTCTAATTAAAAATGGAGTTGAAAGTTTCATGGGGTAGGTCCAGCATAGCTAGAAAGCCAGAGGAACAACTCAGCACAGTCTGCAGCTTAGAGCAGCTCCAACTGCATTTTAAAATAACAGCATGAAAGATACCACATGAGAGCATGAGAAATGCTTCACAGTGAGGTGATCTGTCAGAGGGAAACCTTGAAGCCTGGAAAGGAGGGAAAACAATAAATGCCCAGAATAAATATTCAAAGGGGAGCAAGGAGAGCAATTTCATTTTATTACATCATTTGATGCTATGAGCATGCACAGGGGAGGAAATTTATTTATTAATGTTTCCTAGAGGGGCAGGTTCTGTAAACAGATGGAAGAGGGCCTGGAAAAACTGAATTCCAAACAGAAAAGGTCAAGGCATGACAGAGATGTACTTTCAGATACAGTGATGTAGTGGCCATAGACAACACAGGGTTTGATTCCCTATTAGATTTTTGGTGGTTTATGGATGGGTTACACAAATTTCTAATCTGTTGGAAATATGCATGTATAATTTCAGGCCTGCCACAAAGTGGTCCCCTGGTGCAGTGGCAAGTCTGTGATTACACTGGAGATCCTGATACTTCTGTTGGAAAACCCGGTGTCACTTACAGGTTTCTCATGACAGTAAGTTTCCCTCGCTTGCTCTCAGACCAGAAGGTGGACATTTAAATGTAAACAAAATGTATCTGCTAATCTAACTGTTCTGCAATATTGTATACTCATTTCCATACAAATAAGGATGCTAAAATGGATCTATCCATGTTCTTTTAACTGTCACATGATAGTTTTTAAATTCAGAAGTCCCACCTCAGCAAAACGTGGGTTTGAATTTCAGACTTAGTTTTATGTGAGTAACCTCATGGAAACGGCTCATGTAAGGGTCTTCAAATAAAAAGCCAGGCTCCATCTCAGGGTATAACAGCTTCTTCTCCTTCTGTATCTCTTTTGCAGCACCTGGTAATGCAATCAAGCACCACATGCCCTCATGCAAAGGAACTGTGACTCCAGAACAACTGACACACTGGATGCTTTCCCCTTCTCCCAGTTTTGCTTTGCCTTTTTTTCCCTAAAGTCTGGTCACCCTTACCTTCTTTATTTACATGACAAAGAACTTTCAGGAATCTTTCAGTCATGTAAAATGCTAAGCACAACGGCATCATGCTCTCAGCTAGCATGTAGCTGTGACCACAAGAAATGTAAAAGTAAGGATTCACAATGCTGTTATATCACTGTAGGACTAATTACAGACACTGAACAGCTCCGTTCGTTTCAAGGGAAGCATGCGTGGCAGGTAAAGTTAAACATGTGGATACTGCATGATATTTGTGTACTCTGGATACTGCATGATCAGAATGTAAGCACATGGACCCATTAATGCAGTCTGTCTTGCTGTGGATGTATATTAAGTTGCACAACCCAAACCAAACAGAACCAGAGTGAAAATATTTATGAGCAGCTATTTTCTAAAGATCCCCTATAGTGCTACTGCAAAAAGCTTTTAAAAGCTATTAATAAAATAGATAATAAATAACTTATACCCTTATATAATATATCCATAAGCCAATATTTAAACCTTCTGTTAATATATTGTTAAAGTTTTGTTCACCACTGTGTGTGTCATCAGAGGATATGTCAGGTCCCTTGGTGTGTTATTAATGAAGCTCATCAGGCAGAATGTGCTGGGGTTTTAAACAACCTCTGCTCACAGAGCTGCCTAAGCTGTTACATTTCTGTTACTTGGTTAGGGGTTCTTTTTGTACAAATGGCATGTCATGGTCTCTCATTTTAATTAGATAGCTCATAAAGAAAGCAGTTTGCCTTGGGTTAGCCCACTGGCAAAACAATGCTGTGAAGAAAACTCACAGGCAGTCCATCACCCTCTGCTGTGCTGCCTCGTAAAAAAAAACAGCACTTGGGGCATGCCCTGGTCCCCACCATGGGCAGAACAAACCCTACCACCCTCAGCAAGGTTGCCCAATCCTGAGCCTACCTCCTGGTCTCAGCCTGCAGGATGTTCTCTGGTCTGGTTCAGTAAGGATTTGGGTTTGCTCTGCTGTAAATGTCTATTGGACAGAGCATAAAACAGGCTGCATGAAACCAATTTGTCTTGGCTTAGCCTGCATGCAGAAGAGCAAGAGCCACCATCAGGCAATATAAAGGGTTGCAAATGATTTGGGAAGAATGAAAGAACAGGGCAGCAGTCCTCAGCAGTGAGAGAAAAAAGCAAAGTATTTGAGAGCAGAGATCTTAGGTGGCTCCAGTTCCCAGCTCCTTGTTCTCTACTAGCTCTCACTCATTTTCAGGAGTGTTCTCAGTCTTATGCTTAACTGCTGGGACTTCAGAAGTTCCAAAGACCTATAGACTTGGAGGGCTGTCACCCACTCCATTAGATCTAATTTACTAAAGAGAAAGTATCCAAGAGCCTGATATAAAGCCTCTTGTATTCAACAGAAGGCTCTGAGCAACTGTGGGCTATTTATACTAAAAACTGAGTAAAAATAAAAGCAGTAAAAAAACAGCTTTTGCTATTTCTATACTAGTCACACACAAGCAGATAATCTTTCACAGTGCTGTCAGGTAAAGTCAAACTGCTTCTCTGGGAGATTAGGGATTGATTAAAGTACTTGCACTCAGGGATATATCCCTGTATTAATCTTGGAATTATTTGTCAAACACCTGGGATGTGTGCTCTGATCTGTGGAGTATATTCTGAAGGTCACTGCTTAAAATAAGTCAAGACTTCTCAAATTTTTTATGTTTTTAAAGCAAATGCACAAGCTGCTGCTCTGCTCCCAAACTGAACACAGTTATTTTTAATACAGTGCTCTTTTCTGCTCTGAAATTGCACTTACTGTGTGTTGCTGATTGTAGGGAATGCATCTGGGAAACTAAAAAAGAGAGTTAATACACCTTTGGACAAGTCCATAAATCACAGTAGCTGTTTCAAACCAAGAGCCAAGGCCAGGTTAGCACTGACAGTCAAGAAAGTCAGAGGATGCCAATGAAGAGCATGAAAGTCGATCCTGTTGGGAAAAACTTTTCAAAAGACACTTTTGGGCTGCCTCCGGAGCACCAAACTTTGACTTGCCATGCCCGCAGCCTGGTATTCAGATGTTCTGTAGACCATTCCCCAGAGCTCCTTGAGATCCTGCAAACGTGCCTGGGGCTCTGGAGCAACCACTTTTTGTGCTTTACATTGCACGAGGCAGTAAAGGTGATAGAAGGAATACAGCTGGGTACCTCTGTGTGAATGGGTGCTACTATTTCAGCGTAACAACTACCTCGGTGTAATGTGGCTATTAACTAGAACTGAAAAATGATGGAGTACTGGAACAGACTGCTCCAAGCCATCATTAGTAATGAAGGTCAGGTTTCACTTGGCCATAGCCTCTAAGATGAAATAAAAAAGCATGCTACAGTTATTCTTCACAACTTGTCAGTCATTCCTGCTCACGTATAACAGAAAAATGTCCTGCATAATTTCTGCAGTTCAATAAATTAGTTGTGATACGCACTTTCATTTGAGATATCAACATTTTCTGGCTTAGCAACGCCTGGCAGAATAATCAATAACTTGCATCTTGAGAGTGATGGGAAGAAGTTAACAGACTGGAGCTGAGCATCAGGACCGCCAGCAAAATTCCTGGATAAGGATCTTCTGGCCTTCTGCCTTCAGAAAATTAGGGCTCATTGGCAAGGTAGAAAAGATACGGGGGTAGTTTCCTGAGCCAGGGAAAATCACTAGTGCACAGCTCAGCACAGCTTCAGTCCAAGCCCAGATCTGGAGCATTAACTAGTGATTAGGGTCCAACTCAAACTCAAATCCAGTCCTGTGCGGGAGTTAAGACAGCATGACCATTTCGTAAAGGATAAATTACATTCCAGATGAGAACTGTAGACTGGGAAGCCACAACACAGGAGGATCCAGTTGGGAAAAAAAAGGAAAATCTAGGTAGCCCTGTCATCTGCCACAACAGTCCCAAACTCACCTTGGCTCAGGTGGGGCTGTCTGGGCTTCCATCTGGGTGAATAAACTAGTACAGCCCTCTTTAACAATCAAGTGAAGAAGGGTACTATAACACTAACAGCCCTATAACCTCCCAGCCAAATTCTGTGAGATGATGAGACCCTACAACTCAAGCAGAAGTGATTTTGTGACACAGACACAGAAGAACTGGTATTATCTCGCCTTAAGGATCATAGCAGGGCTGAACCTGGCCTACTGACTGGGAATGTCCAACTGTAAATCAAATGAGAGCCTGAGGAACAATAAGGAAAAAGTCAACTAGTTGATATACCAAAGAATGGATTCCTAGAAATAATGGTTAGAATCAATTCTCCTTAAAAGAGAAAGAAAAAAATAGGGGCAAACCAGAAAATGCCCCTAATTTAACTGGGGACTAAGGTGAAAAAAAACCCAAACAAAACACGAAAGAAACTGTTTAAGACAAAACAAGTTGATGATCAGCAACCCTGATCTACACAGGGAAGAGTGAAGATGCACAGTTGTGAGTAGCCATGAGCCCAGCTGGTGTTTGGGGGAAGCTAATGGAGCCCTGAGCTCCTGTCTCTGGTCAGTCTGAGCCTGCCCATGAGCAGCTCTGAGCCTGTGTAACTTTCAGTCTTGCTGAAACAGATAGAGGTCATCAAAGTGCTTAGCTCTTGTGCATTAGTCATGTTTAACCAGGCTGATTTCCCTCCAATTACCCAATCCTTTCTGAGTGTCTTAAATGATTGACTTCTGCTATGCTTATTTATTATTTACTCAGGTTAACTACACAGTGTGGTTACACATCTCGTGCTTTCTAGAAGGACTGATGGTTGCTATAGAAAACAAGGAATTTTCACAAGATGCTGATAAATGAACAGAATGCTGCATCAGCTTCCTGCCCAAGTGATTATCTTGCAGCTTCTCCCGTTCCTACACCTAAAGGGAACTTAATCCTTCTCCAAGGTGTTTATTTAAACAGCACAGCCTTCAGCCCTGCAAGTGATTGCCTAGCACAAAGCAGCCCTGACCTCATCTGAACTCAGCTGGAACCACCACGGTACAAAATACAGACTCAAACACAACTTCACTATCCACCTAACAGTGAAACTTTAAAACCCACCATTAATTCCTGCTATTTTCCTATGGTGTTAGGTACCACCATGAAACAATGGTGTCTTGAAAACCGGCTGGATGTATTTGGCCAGCAGAAGGCATCCAAGACAAGCTGGACCACTGCAGAGACAGAGGAGCCTTCTGTAGCACACAAATCTGCCTTCAGTCATGTAGGCTAATGAGCTTAACTAATAATGCAGTAACTGGATTGTTGGCAAAACATAGAGTCCAACAATACAATAATACCTATTAAAAATAATGTCCAAAAGCGCTTTGAAAAATTCTGCTGCTCAACAATATTCATGTATTTTTGCAAGCTAATAAACTACTGTCACTTTTTTATCATAAATCTTTCCAATTAAGAAATCATCCATAATTTGTGGCTCAAATTCCCCCAGAGCAAACAGATACTACAGCAAATCTATAGGATTCTTATTACCTACTGATGATAAAGAACTTGATCTTTTTCTACTACACAGACTGTGACTTCGGATATTTCCTTGGGTTTACATCCTGCTCTGTTGCACCAGCATCAATTCAGAAAATTGTTGTGGTATTACCCTGGGTTGTATCACCTGTAGCAGGAAAGCAGCAGAAGGCAGACCTCTTTAAGAGGGATGCTTCAGAAGATTTGTTCTTTTGGCTAGGGACATCAGTGGGGCCCTCTGGCAGTGGGTCACTGCTGATTTTCTGGCCTGAATCTTATTTATCGATTTTTTTTTCAAACCCTCAGGGACAGGATGGTGTCAAACAGGTTGGCTTTAGGCAAAGCTCCAGGGAGGGAAGGTGGCACAGGAGGGCTGCTCACCCTTACAGCTTCCAGCAGGAATCCAAGCCCAAGCAAAGCCTGGCACACCCCCTGCTTCTTCAAGTACATGTGTCCACAGCAGTGTTTCTGCACTCAAGCATGAGTCTGGGGAAGGATTGAGCTTAGAAACCCTCCACCACCCCCTATCAAAACATGCAGGAAGCCTTAATACATCTCAGTGCTCATGGAGTTTGCAACAAAAGTAGCCAGGGAAGAGCCCTTATCCCAGTTTGTATGCACAGGCTGTGGCACACGTGACTGATGGGCATATGTCTATAGCCATTAGACACTTGGGCACCCAGCAGGCCCCACACAGTGAACCCCAAGCTGGCACTCGCTGTGGGAGTGCTGCATGCCCAGCAGTGTGCTTTTGTGCCCTGTGCAGCCAGAACCGTGAAGGGCAGGTCCTTTCCCCCACAGCGCTACGGCACATGGAGTACTGAGAATACTGCCCTGCTGCAGGACACTGGTTAACACACAACTCCAGGCACCAAGCACTGGAAGCACCTTTATTTCCTACAGCAATCTTACATCCATTAAATCCTTCTCACCATGCATTTTCTCTTATCCTGCACGTTTATATAGTGTTATGAATTAAATGAATTGCAGGGAAGTTACAAGAGTTTTAGTGTGCAATGGCAACTAACACCTTGGATAGATGTAAAAAGCCTTCGCTGAAGAAAATGCTGCAAACCATTCTGGCTCACAGATTATTATTCCTGTTGAGCTATAGGAAGTGGGAGTTCGCTGTGCTGGGTGCTCTACAAATGTATGCACACGTGGAACTTTGAGGTATTACGCTGTGATTTAATCGCAAAGATGTTATTAAAATCTTTGATATTCATCATGCAGCTAAATTCCTGTACATTACTTTAGAAAATTAGAATAGCGAGGTGCCCCCTTCCCCTATGTTGACTACTGTATGCCACAAAGTGAATTCAAAATGCCCCTTTGCTCTCCCCACAACCACAGTCAGCAGCAGCTCTGCAGATGATGAATGGCTGACTGCTGCACACACGGTGAGCAGGGAGCAGGAGGTTCATGGGCACATCTGGTAACGCCATCACCCCCAGCTTGTCAAGCCCTGGGGAGCTCCCCATACCCACAACTGCTGCAGTGAGGTGAGTCCCAGCTTGCCACCAGCATGCCACGCAGCCAGTGCAGCAGCAGCAACATGAGCAGTGCCTAACCCAAGTGACCACAAGGCGCTCTGCTTATCAGTGCCTCTATTTGGGTGTGTGTATATTGATTTCAACATCATCCCCTCCCTGGGAAGGGGGTGCAGAGTAATTGAGTAAATGTTAAGCTTCAACAAAGAGAGGCTTCTGCAAAGACAAGCAACTGTGAGTGCTAATGTTGGCTTCAGCGGCACTGCCAGGCACATGGCAAGGACAAGAGGACAGCATGGCCAGTTCCTCGCTGAAGCCTTGCTGACTCCTTGCGCACTTGCCACTGATAAGGAAGTGCATGTGAAGCCTGGGTTACCTGCTTTAAGGTGCAAGAAACGCTCCAGTATGGAGGAATCAATGTCACCAGTGAGGAAGGAGACACTATCTAGACAACTCTGCAATGCACAGGAAACCTAATTCTATGCAGCCTCCTTGCAAATGTCTTACTTATAATTGATACTGTATTGTTTACTTTGGAGACTTGTGTTTATCAATGACACTGCTGCACAAAACAGCTGGAATGCTTCTACCTCCTTTTCCAAATCCTAGGGCGAATCGCGGTGATAAATGAGCCCTGGAAAGGTATGATTTATGGCTCCGTTGCTTCAAGGTGTACTGCAGGTCCTTTTGTACAAATTAAACCCTGCTTAAAAGTCCTTACATTTTTCAGGGCGACCTCTCTTCTTCCCTGTCACAATTCTCATTACAAATCACTGAAACTCTCTCTTCCTTTTTAAATGTTATTTTAACTGAAGGTCTCATTTCTCCATGCATTTTCCCCTCCAAGTTACATTGAGCCTCAACTACTGTCGGCTCAAAGTGGATGGGCAATATATGGTCAACAGAAACTTCACTTGTAAAGAGGAGAAGGCAGAAGGCTGGCCTCCTCATGGTAAGTGTATCACCAGAGATAACGCATATGCATGGTGATGGACTGCATCATACTATTCCCTTGTTTGCAAAGGTTGCCAGTTAAAATCACTTTAGTTGCAAACACTGCATCTAACTTGTCAGAACAAAGTATCTTTGATAAGGTTAGGTAAGGAAAGCTAACAACTCCACTGCAAAGACAGCCCATCCAGCCTGTGCTTTAAATGCAGTTAGCAGGCATTTAACTGGGAACTGTAATTGGGGGCAGGACTAGCAGCTAGCCTTCGATTCTGCTTTAATTCTGACACATTTTCCATTTGACTACGGCAAGCTGACTGAACAACAAAAGCCCCATTTTCCCATCTATATGGTTACCTTGCCTCAGCTAACTGATGTTTCTAAGTTGCCTTGAAATTTCCAGGTGGGAGATGCCACATAGTACAAAGTACTTCTATTTGTGCATTAGAATAAAGATCTGCTAATAAAGGCAAACAGATCTCTGCAATATATAGCTTAAAATGCCAGCCTTGTAGCACCACACTTGGTCTGAGAAGTCCTTCAGACTCTAATACGTTGGACCTATCCAAGTAATGGGAAGAGCGGTTTTCAGTGAGAAAAATGACTCTGTTCTGCTTTCAGGATCAGGGGTCCACACTGACCCCAGCCATAGGGTAGATGTTACCAAAGCCCATCAGGGCTCAGAGCTGGACTGATTTTGGGGAAGATGTGTTGCATAAACAGGTTGTGAACAATCCCCAACACAGCAGTTTTATTGTCAAAACCAACTATTCTGATTTTGCCTGCAGAGCTTCCCTCTGCCACATGGATGGTTTTCCACAGACTGCTCCATGCTCTGAAGGTGACTTCGCGTGTGCAGGCAGTATAAAGTATGTACTGCCAAACAAGGCCCTGTCACAACATGTCCTGATATCCTATTCAGCTCCCCTAGTCCAAAATATGCATTCTGCCCACACAGTTACTGGGAGGCATTTCTGTCCCTATCCTTCATAAGGGCATCTCTTCCCTAGCTGTTGATCCCATAGCAGCCTCATAAATAAAAAGTCCTTTTGCCTGGGGTTGCATAGCATGTGTATATATATGTGTATATAATAGAACATAATGTGTATATAATACAAAGGTGGCAGCAGCTGGCTTTGTAAACTCAGGACATTGTGCCATGGTATGTTACAGGAAAAGGAAATTGAAGGCAACCAAGAAACTGTTCTCATGGTGAAATCAGTAACTACCTGATGAGCAGGACTTGTACATTCAGCAAGGATGAAATTAAAGGCCAATGTACTGTTTATTTTTAAAGAAAGGCACATACGACTTGGCTGTTGCAAACACAAAGGATGCCCAAAGATGTCAGGATTTGGCCCATGAAATGTTGAAAAGTCACTAAGCTTGATGACCCTATAAAGTTGTCTTAGCACCTTGCAGGTTATTACTGGTGAGTTACAGAAGTACCTGTTTTGCATTTAAATCCAAAGCAACCCCATTAGCAAGTGTTTAGTAAGACACTGGTGAATTATGGGCAGCAGTAGAGCATAACTATGTTGTGAAATGTTTTAGGATGCTTTCTGAAGATATGGTGTTGAACTGTAATAGACCCCTTGCATTAGAGTAACATCACTAGAAGAGATAGCTGTGAAGCACTGTGATGCAGTGGCCAAATTCTCATCTAATTTCCACTAGGTACTCATGATGCAAATCATTAGAAGAGCTGCAGGTGTACATTCAGCCAGGGAAGAATCTGGCTCAGCTCTGCTGACACAGCTCAGGCCAGCAAATCCTCTCAGATGAAAGATGAGCACCACTCTACATGGTACCATTACTGTGCCCTTCTCAGATTAGAAAGAAAGTAAATCAGACAAGCCTGGATAATAGATGTTCTAGATAAAAGATGGAATGAATCTCACAGTGTTCTAAAACATAAATATATGATCATGTAATTTTGAATATTTAGCATTTTTGCCAGCAGCCCACACCACATTCTCAGGCTAGCATAAAATTTCATCAGAATTAGAGGAACTGGGTACCTATATGGATGAGAATAACATCCAATCTCATTTACTAATTTATCTAATTATTTGCTTTAGAAGTTATACCACGGGCTATGCCTACAGTTTAAATCAGTCTCTAATGACTAGGAATTAGGATAACTTTTCTTCTGGTGCATCCAGTATCATTACTAGGTATATCTGGCCTTCATATTGCTGATACAGGTATCTTGAATGTCTCTGACACAAATTTCCCTAACTCCACAGAAAGTTCAACAGTTCTTTTTCTATTTAATTATGCCTTCAAGAGAATACAGAATGTGGGTTGAAAGGGTGGAGCTGCACCTAAGAAGCCAGACCTTGCCATACACTGGACTTCATGTCCTCTGTCACAGAAATATACTCAACTGCCTGCAGGTTCAAACCACCAAGGGTTAAAGTTGGTGCACTGGGGTAAACTTTGACAACTGACAGTGACTGCAGGGAAAGTCTTGCCTGCCTTGCTCACTGTGAGCTTTGCTCTGCAAAGCAAGATTCAGAACACAAAGCAGGGGGAGCTCCTAGGTCTCCTTTTGTCTTAGAGTATTTCTGCAGAAAGAACTGTCAGAATGAATTTCTTGAGTAGTTACATGTATGTCACACAGACTTCTACTTGAGCCCCACTGCAATCTGGCATTAGTGAAATGTACCATTAAAGTAAAGCGTTAAGCTTAAAAGCTCCCCAGCAACTCTCCCCCCTTGAAAAGCATTTACCTAAGCCATATTATGTTCTTGATTGCCTTCACTGTATTTTCCGTAGTGTTTTTTCTTTCAGCTGGCTGGAATTTGGAGATATAACAAAACCTAAAAAGAAACACGCTTTGACTTCTCTGGAGTGTGACCTTGACAGTCAAGCTGGTGTATGTCATAAATAATGAAAAATTAGATACATAGGCTAAAACAGCCAGGAAAGTATTTTATATGATTTTCAAGGGCTGTAAGCCTAAGAAGACCTGATGTATATCGGACTGCTATATAAACAGTCTTGTAATGAGGAAGAGCATATAAGATGCAAGATAGGTTTCTGCTTTTTAATGAGATGGGAGACTATATTACTTCAGAATTTAAAGGCTATTTTTCCTCCTGAAATTCAGATACGGCTTTATGAATATTTGATTTAAAAAAATCCAGATGAGGGTAATAGGTATTCCACTTCTAGCACGTTTGTCTTTAACATGTAATTATATTGTTGACAAACCTGATTTTCCCCCAGAAAAAGCACTTCAAAGTTAGTAACAGACATTTTAGAACTAAATTCAATCCATTAACGTTTCCAGTGCTGAAGTTTCCTTCCATCATGAGAATTATAGATAGTCCCTGCTGCGAAATTCTCACAAGGATAATCTTCCACCAAAGCTGTATTTTTTGAACAAGAGTGCATCTAAATCAGAACTGGAGTTTCTGGAAAGAGGAAACACTGCCTCATGTAATAAGTAGCCTTGAATCTGCACTTTGATTGAGATACTGTTTCATTGCATTGTCAAATAAGTTTTGCACTGTAAACTTATTAAGCAGGAAGTTTACTGCTTTACTGGGAATTCATTTCAAAAGGATTTCTCTGGTCAGAGCCAGAACAATAGCTACATTTTGCAGAATATGAAGATTTTCTTTTCATTTGGAAATAGGAGAGATTCCCTTAAGGTTAATTTCAGCTGTAGTATAAGGAAGATGTTGGAACAAGAAGGCACAGGATTCAGCGCCATCCATTATTTTGCCAAACGTCAAAACAAGGACCATATTTCCCCACTTGACTGATACATTGTTGGTAGATCAGTCAAGTTTTCTCAAGTGGAAGATGCATAGTTCAAAAGTGATTGAGCACAGACAGGCTCATGTACAGGTAGGCACATACATAATTAGCCATTTTTCAGGATAAGCAACAGATCAGATCTTGCTTAGGAAGCCAGACTCAAAGCCACTTCTTTTCAAAGCAAGTCTGAAGTTCCAGTTTCCATTTCAATATGCTGTTGCAGTAAGTGGCCACTCAAAGTAAAGGGGAGGTTTTGCTTCAGATCACTTACAATTCTTTGCTTGATCCCCTATAGAAATATTCATGTCATAGGAAAAAAGAATAATGAAAAAATAATCTGAAAATAATTATCCCTTTGCCTAAATATACAAGAAAAATAAATACATGTTCTAATTGATAAAATGCCAATTGCAAACTCTCTTGTTCTGGCCTGAGACCTCCCGGATAGAATGCTGAATCAAAGACCTACACTCTATCCCCTGTTCATACACCAATTCGTTATTTCATCACGGCAAGTTGCTTTCTTCTTGCTAGCCTTCATTTTCTCATCTATGAAAGAGAGACAAAGCCTTGTGCAAAACCATAGGAGTGCTGTTGATGAACCTCACTATATTACAGTAAGGATTTTATTATTATTTTCTTATATTCTGTGCTTTTTTAGGTATTCACCAAAACACACCACATTCTAGACCATTTTTTTCATGTTCTAGAAAAACTGGACAGATTCCCTCTTAAAAACCAGAGATTAAAAATTCCTTCAGAAATCTTGTATTTATGATATACCACCATTGCCGGTTCACACATAAGTGCCATAAACAGTAGAGAAGGGAAGATGGAAAACCCCTCTGGTTTAGGCTCTCAGCACTGCTAAGTAAGCAAATTAAATGCAATATCCCATTCTGTATCCCTGAAAGTCTCTAAGAAGAGAAGAGACATAAGAGAAAAGACATAAGAATCTCAGGCACTGCTTCAGGTGAACCAGATATTCCTGTCACACATGGGGAACGTGCCCCTTTCCAAGGTACATCAATGCTTTGTAGATGTGATACAATGCAACATGTGCTTTTGTTCCCATGAGGGTATTCTACTACACCTCTCAAGACAACATAGTGACAGGGAGCACCACACCCTACACCATACACACCTGCCTGGCTGATATGCTGCAGAAGGCAGCCTCCAAAAGACTTTCTGTATGACCTCAGCTGGCTTCTCTTGCCTTGACAGCCGTGCCTTAAGTCAACACACTAATGTTTCTCTTTATGAAAAAGTGCTTAATAATGTCTGTTCCAAGTCCGCTGTTCTTTAATTTCCACTTGTGCTCCTGGTACTATCATCTGACAGACATTATCTACAGCAAATTAAGAATTTATAGACTCAGGAAAATCTTGACTGGAGGCTCACTGGGGGAGGCTGAATGGGGGCTTTTTCATTAAACTTTTTAATTTCACTTAAAGATTGAAAAATGTATGAAACAGCTTCTCTGGGGAAAGAGAAATTTCTTACTCCTTAATAAGCACTATTTATCAAAGACATATAATGGGAACCGTCTGGCAGATGTGGAGTACATGGTCTGGAAATTCTTGTAGATGAGCTGCCTGAAGGCTTGCATCTGCCTTCATATGTGTGTTATGTCTGCTATGTTCACCTTTTTCTGACAACTCTGAGATCTTGGGGAAGTTTTCCCACAGACATAAACACATTGCAAAGGCCATCTTCTTCCAGTGGCAGCTCTCTTCCTCTATACCATCAAGACAATCTAACCCATAGGATGAGACATAGACCCACCATGAGCTTCAGGAAGCAAACACAAGTCCTGTGCAGGTTCAACACATTACCCAATACAAGTGCTGTGATGTCAGCTAGCACACTTCATGGCAACAAGGACATCAATGTTAGTAAAAGGTCATCTCCACCACGTGGGAGATGACCACGATTAACAATCACAGAAATAAGCACACTGGCTTGAGTCAGTGAAGGATTTAAGCTTAGTTTTCATCTAAATTTTAATTTCTACTACCTTTATAAATGTTTTGATATCTTTATACATTCATGGAGCTGACTTGCAGTAGAGGATGTAACTTTTTAATATGTAGCCAAGGTAAATATTTGCATAGCTGAAATATAATTAAATTGACCCATAGAAGCTTCATTATATTTCAAGAGTCAAGGTCTCAAGTGTAATGGAAAGCTCTTTGCATTGCTACTATGCTGTAATCATATTACTTAGCTAATCATCCTCATTTATCAAGTGCATCAGAATTGATCTGTGATGTACCGGAGCTCTTAGCAATTTCTGAGCTTTGGGGAAGTGGGGGTATTTTGACCTCCTTTTCCTCAGTTCTTCAGTTAGCACAGAAATAGAAACAGCAAGCTGCAATGGACTAGCTCTGTACAGATCTCTAATACATAGCAAAAGGGACTATTAGGCAGATTCACTCTTAAACATCAGTGTCTTTCTTGACATTAAAGTTGGAAAATGGAACAATTATTTTTGCATTAACAAGTCATACTGACAAATTCCCTCTGCATCCTCTCCCTGTCACGCCAAAATGAATCATCAGCATCTTATTAAAGTGCCCAGGCTATCCCATAACAGTAATAAAGTGTAAATGTATCCAAATTATTCATTTAATGACTTCATGAATATTCAGTATTAAGAAGCAGTAGCTGAGCTCACTACAGTAGGTTACAAAGGACATAGGCTGCATATCCCTTCTCATTTCTGAGATGACTTCAGGTTTATTCAGATCTTTCCAGTATCTATAAATGATAATGCACTGGGATGACACCTATTCTGTGACAGAGACAAGTCCTGTCATCTACATTCTGCTTGCTGTTGTATGTACTGCGTGCTCCCTTTTGCCATTCCCCTCCATGCTTTCACCCTAGCCCAGCCTACAATAGCGCTGTGTGAGCTCACAGGAACTGTTCCAGTCCATCTAATGGGATGGTGCAGGGTAAAGCTTTGAAGAATGAGTTTTGCAGAAAAATGCTCAGCAATGTTACCCCAGAAAACTGCTGCTATGAAACAAATGCTCTTTTTTAAGAAATGACTGCCAGTGGAAGAACAGTGACTGTACATTTCTGCATATGTATGCATTGTTCTACTACACTGCTTTGTTCTGCACTTCACCTTGTGCCCAGCCATCCTTGAGTGCAAAATCTACCCCTCCATCAGTA
Source organism: Forpus xanthops (assembly GCA_032466535.1). Classification (NCBI taxonomy): domain Eukaryota; kingdom Metazoa; phylum Chordata; class Aves; order Psittaciformes; family Psittacidae; genus Forpus; species Forpus xanthops. Next base: position 39,628 of record JASSUY010035318.1, read on the forward strand.
CCTCTGGAAGCCTGTTTAGCCAGAGATCCCTGGCAGTGCCTGGAGAGACATACCTCCTTTGCACAAGGCTCACAGTGGAGGGCTGTAAAGCCTTGATAAGCTTATAGGCAAAAAGAAAGGTTTTTATTCAAAGAATTGGCTTCTGCCCAGAGCAAATCTCAGGTGGGCAAGTGAGCAACTCACCTCCTGGCAGAACACTTAATTGCTAGCCTGAGATTAAAAAGTGAGAGCAAAGCCTTTGGACAGAGTAGACCAATGATTGCTACAAAGGCCTCTACTACTATTATGGAAACCTATGCCCAAGCCCAGAGCTTCATAGAAAGAAATGTCCTGGTCTGCTTAGAGGGTGAAGATCAACTCCTGATGTATGTCAACAAGGAAGAAACAGAGACAAGGATTTATGTGTATGACTTGCATTGTTTAAAATGCACAAGGAATAGTGTAGACACAATCTGCTCAGGTTGTGGCCTGTTTTCTCCCGACCCACGAATTCTTGCACACGTTATCTGAAGGAAGGCTAATGCCCTGAGAGGGAAAGGAGCCAGGTTTTGAAAAGTTTTGCCAGATAAACTGTTTGAACCCAAGGAATAAACTTGAAGAGTTGGAGAACAAGACTGCCTGTGCATCGGCCAGTGCCTGGAGAGCTTTAGAGCACAGGGTCTCATGATGGTATCAAAGCTCAGTTGTTTGCTGCCAGAGCAGCAGTAGTTACAGGGAATGCAAAGACGAAAAACCATTCATAAGCCAATTTATGATTATTTATTAGTTGGACTCTGTCAGTCCTACAGACACACACAAAGCAGTGCCTTCCATATATGTAAGATGTCACCCTGTGAAGTTGAAGGTGGTTTTGGAAGGGTTGGTTTTCTATTTTCTGGTTAACTGGAGAAAACGCCCCTTATGCTAAGCATGCTCCCCACGAGTATGCCTGAGATTCTCTGAAAGCGAGGATCATCAGGGTTTGGTTGGATAGTTTGACTGCAATTAGCTTTTATGAGATAATCTTGTAACTTCAGCCATGCCAAGCAACACTTCAGAGAAAATACTTACTTTCAATTCAGTTAAAGTGGTGCAAAAAAGACTGTCTCCCCTTACACGAGCCACACACTCAAAACATTTAAAGTTCCATTTCTACTTTTCTTCAAGAAAAATGATTACATTGTTTTTGGCCTATATGTTGGCCCTAACTGAAGATTCCTTAGTACGCTTCTGTGGCAATCTATGTTCCCCATCTCTTCCACTGAGCAGACCTTCGTCAGGCTCTTACATTGAGGAAGGCAATTATTAACTATACTACGGAAAGCATCGTTGCAGTATATTAGAGAGCAAAAGTGCAAATGGGCTCAAAATGAGAAAGGTTTACAGATAGGCTCCAAAAATTCAAGGAAAGCAGATTCATTAGTAGCTGCTAAGCATAAAGTGGTCTGGTACAGCCTTAAGTATGAAGAAATCCCTAAAGAGCTGACCTTGATGAGCTAGGAGGCTATGCCAAGGGAAGGATCATACCATCCTCCCTTGCTGCTGACACTCCCTGAAGTAAATGCTATTGTCCATTTTCAGACTTAGAATACCAGTTGGATGCCACATGGTTGTTCTTACAATTTAAACTAAAATTCAGGGCCATGCCTTTGTAACACGCTTTGTATCCACAAATGGAGTCTGATTTCCTAGAATTCATCTTGCAGTCAGATTGATGACAGCTTTGTGATGTAAGGAAGTTGGAAAATCTGCTCGAGGCATTTAGATGCTTAACTGCCATTGTCTTGCTATGCAAATCTGGCTCTTAATTTAAGAGTGGATCATCCTACCTAAATTTAGCCAAGTAAAAGCTAGCACTTAGTCTAAGTAGGTTTATGATATTGTCTGGGAAAGATGATTCAAGAATCTGATGGCTTTTCCCGTTGAAGGTATCAGAGGTCTTTTGAAGAACATATTTTAATGTAAATTTCTTCAAATAAGTGTGTGAATACATGTGTGTATATGCATTTACATGATTTAAGCATAAAATCTATGCTTTACCCTACAGTTTTAATTAAGGACACAGTAAAAGGCAGGGTTAAATCTGTGAAAGTCAACTACACTCCCATTCAAGAGGATGCTCATTTCTAACCATCCCATCTGTGGTATCATTCTCTTTTTAAATTACTATGAACACTGACTCTGTTCTCTAAGGATGTGCTCTAGTTTTTGCATACTTGGGATGATTGTCATGAGCAAGCTTAAAAGTCAAAGGTTTTAGGTTTTACTGAAAATACTTCATGCTTCTATAAGCTTTCCCTGTAATTTATGTGCAAGTGGCTCGAAATACACAGCTGAGGAGGCCATCTGGGAATAAACTGAAATGTTATTTCTGGGATATTGCATCAATGACTTGAGTCTTAACCTATGGGAAAAGGGATGAAGAAAGAGTAGGATAAGAGCTATCACTATAATCAGTTTTGAGACTATACCCTCACTGAAAACAGATATTTCTTCTCCTGCTTTTTGTCATTGTAATCAAATTGTGTTTAGCCCCCAATATATCTGTGCACAACAGCAAGCAACAGTGTAAAAAGCATAACTTACATGAAAGATGTCCTAATTATTGTTCCATCCAGTAATAAATATGTATGGCTGGCTTCTGTGCACAAAGGCAAAACAGGCCCTGGGAAAAGGATGGGATGTAGCGGTCAGATGTATTTATTACTGAGCTGTGCAACACGACTAAGGCATGTGCTAGCATAATACCATCTGACTAGTGCAGATTTATCACTCAGCCATCACTGAAAATGGACCTCAGTGACCTGGTATAATGCAAGGACAATAGAAGGAGGTCTCAAGGGTGAGCCTCACTGAGTGACAAAGTATTGTGGAATTAACAACAAAGGAACTTCATGTAGGAAAAGAAAATACAATCCAGCGCAGGTTAGGCAGCCCTAAAAAAACAAATAGATGGAAGTACCCATGTGTTTAAGGTTAAACCAAATGTATTCTTGGTCACTTTGCTGGTTTTAAGACGTTTTTGGAACTACAGTTCAGAGAAGCATCTAATCTTTATTAGGGCCTCTTAGAGCCTCTTTGTCACAAAATAAAGACAAACTGCTATTTAAATTTTCCATTTTCTGCAGATTCTTTGCTTCTCATAGACAGACTGTCACTCTTCATAGTGGCCTTGGAGAGCTCAGATCTCTGCTGCTGATGGCATCATTCTGACAGCACTGCAGGGATTTACCAGCCATCTTCACTATTCACACTGATACTTGCTGACAAAAGTATATGCTGCTTCACAGCAGTACTTGCTTATTAATCACTTTTACCATCTTCTGTAAGTTGACTCCAAGGAACAGTGTAATCACCCCTTATTAAGGCCCACACAGGACAGCTAAGAAACATTATAAATGAAAGAAGATGATCTTTATCCCCGCTAAAGTCTTTGCAATGTCATATAACCCCATCCAGAGCTCACCCATAAGCCAGACGCTCCAAAGCTTTTTGGATCAAAGTCCACTACCAAGCCTCAGTGCCTCCCACTGACCACTGCAGACAAATGCTCTCACATATAAATGCCATAAATGAGATATAATTCTGCATATTAGGGCACAAATTGTGGCCCTGTGGATGGCAAGGTTTGGAAGTCAGGTCACAGAAAATTAAGCAGACTCTATTTATTAGACACAGCTTGGAGTACTGCACATGAAACTAAATACAGCTCTGTTTGAGCCCCAAGGCACCCAGGCATGAGTTTCTTTAGGTATTACAGCAAGCTTCAGAAAAATCCATCATCACAAACAGTTCTAATTATTTCCAGCCAAATGCCTGCAACCTTGGCAAAAAAAACATTATTGAGCAGGCTATTGATCTAGTCAGTAAATAAATACACTTATGTCATCAGTAAGCTAGAAGCCTCTTGGGTATAAAACCAAAATCTTAAGGACTACCAGTTATCTGACATATGATTTTCATTAGGATTTATTGATTAAAGGTTTTTAAAAACAAATAGACTTTCTTGATAAAAGGCCTAGCACAGAATTTCTGCAAAGTTAAATAACTTCTGACTTGCTATATAAAAACCTGTGACCTACATCCTAATTACTTCACTGAAGAAACTTGCTTCTTATTCCAACAGAAAAATGCATACAACATTTATTCTAAATACCGTAAATGTTTAATGTGGAGGGAGAGGGCCTCAGCTAATGGAATCATACAGGAAGGTGATTCTCACTGCCTGGTCTTAGTCAGCTAACCATGTACTGTAGTGAAATTAAAAAGAAAGCAAGAAAAGAAAGAAGGCACAAAGCCAAATTAAAAAGAAAGCAAGAAAAGAAAGAAGGCACAAGGCCTTACTAGACGCTAATATTCTTAATGCTGTAGACACAAAATTAGCTGTAACATCTCCTTGGAGCCTACTCTAGCTTAGTGCCTGACTGCAGTGGCGTTTTGGCAAAGCTTAAATACTCTCTAGAAAGAATCCCACAATTACCAGGAGGTCAAGATCATGGGGATTATAGGCTGTTTATATCACCAGGATGTTTCAGTCCTAGGCTGAAGTCAGTCTAAGACTGATTCGCAATGCTCAGGGTCGACCTCAGCCATTGAACAGACTCATTTTAGTCTTTGTGCTGCTGTGGACAAGTAAGAAGCCCTTTGTGCACTGCAGATGCCAGTAAGAACTGCCTATGAATGAGAAGCCCCATCAGAACAAGCTCCTCACCATTTATATTGTTTTCCATAAAATGCCTGTTCAGACCAATGCTCAACTCAATGCCAATGAAATGCAGCTGCATTTCTCCTGCTCTAAATTGCAACCACAAACATTTATGCAGCCAAGAATGTGCCCTACTTCACTTAGCAGCTTAGGCAATTTTTCATACAATAGATGCTCTCCTTTCAATTACCTGAGCAACATGTACGCTATACATACAGCTCTCCCAATCCAAGTAATAGATCGTTAATCTACTAGCTCTACATATAAGAAAAAAAGTTAACTCTTTGGGGAGAGAGAATCTCCTTTGAATGCAACCATTTGTGTCACAGCCTTTTATCTACCTGAGTCAGGAAGAACTGCCATTTCCTGTGATGCCTGTGGGGACATCTTTGTAACTCTGCCTTTTGGGTAAACTAATCCTGTCCCTTTCTTGCACACAGGAAGCAAATGACCACCCAAATCTCTGTGCAGCTCCATCAGAACTACCTGCTCCAGAAAAAGCTGCTGACATTTGTTTTTTTGGAAGTTTTTAAGGAAAGGAAAAAAACCTAAAGAAAAACAAACCCCCAAACCTCTCCAGAGGTCTCCTGGTGCTCGAGTGACATAAATGTTCACTAGACCATAGCAGAGTCTAGTCTAGTCTGTTTAAGCTCAATTATGTCATTATCTACCACAGAATTCACAAGGAACTAATAAAATGAATGGCATACCTGTATAAGGGAGAAGAGGGAGTGAATGGCCTACTGACAATTCACTGCAGCAAGAATGGGGCTGACTGAGGTTTTGTCCTTGGCTTCTTACTTTGCCTTTGCCAAGTGTGAACCCCATGTCTAAATGTCATCAGGAGAGAGCAAAAACTTAAATACTGTCATTTTAATTTCCCTCCCTCTGCGTAATTATAAATGAGCCTGGAAGCTGTTTCATTGTCCCTCCCCCAGTTCAGCTAAAACTGTGTAAACAGTGACGAGTCTCTTCCATGGGCAGCAGTGTTGCAGCAGCAGAGATGCTGGGGAGCTGAGCTATGGGCCAGCATTGGAGCTGGGGCCAGTGATCCCACTACAGACTTATAGTAAGAGGAAAGCAGGAAGTCTGTTCAGTGTGAAGTCCAAAACTGCTTTATAAGTAGAGGAACAATTGTCTTTCAGAACAAAAGAGAAGCTTTGATTTCTCCCACAGTAGAGAAAACCCAATAAATTTCACCTACAAAGAACTTTTTAATTTTTAATTAAAGCACATCCCAAGACTTAGCTGAGATGTGGTTTCTGGAAGTCAAAATCTGAGACAAGCCCAGTAAAACAGGAGCTCCAGTGCTTAATGGAGGTTAGATAATCTAAGGCTGGGTTTAGGACTTCTGAGGTTTAGCCTCAGTCTTCCCAATGCAGCACTGTGCCCAGCCATTGTTGAGTGACCCTCTGAGTTCAGACTGGGGAGCCAGGACAGTCCTGCTCTGGGGTCGGGAGTGCTGCAGCCTCACAAGCACCAGGTCCCAGTGCTGAGGGCCAGGCTGGCATATGGGGACCAGCAAGAGCCTGACACAAGCTGCACAGCCTCCTAGAAATTCACTGAATTCACCACATTCCGAGAGAACAATTTCAGTTTTGACAAAGCTGTTTCATTAAACAATTCCCATCTGGCTGTTTCCACTACACTATGCAAGGCAAGACAGGCCGCAAGTTCAGCTCAAGGCATAGAAGCTGACTTGAAAATACCAGCAGCAATAATGATGCACTGAGAGAGAAACCCAGTCAAACACCTCCAAGATAACCAGTCTTGGCATAGCAGAGGATAATTCCCAGCCCTCCTCAGAGCTTGCTGGCCAGGCATGCTCTTGATCAGCTGCCTTTCCAGGAAAGCATTGTTGTCATAAGCAACTGTACAGTTTAAAAATGACAATAATCTTGTTGATGCCAATAATATCTCTTTAATTGCTAGAAGATGGTGTTTGGGTGCCTGAATGCTTTCTCTTGCACAGGTCTGCCCTTTAAAGTAATTTATGTCTATTTGCTTCAGAGGGAAAACAAACAGCAAATTATAGTGCTGGGGTAATGTCTGCTAATTACCTGTGCCAATGAAATACACCTTTGAATGGTGTGGGTTTCCAAACTGTCACACAAAGCGTAAATAAAAACTAACTTATTTATTAGCTCTGAAAAGGAGCTGTGGATCAAAACACAATGATTACTCTCTTCGGTCTCAAGGGCTGACTGCTGTGCAGTTGCTGAAAGATAATAAACACGGTCTTGAACTAGAGACTGTGGAGGAGTGGGCTCAAACCCAGCCCTAATGGACTAAATTTAGCCTCAAGAATTTGCACAAGCAGCTTTTCAGCTTCCTTGCAAACCATAGTAGCTGCCACCATCTTCAATTATATTCTGGAGGAAACACTGGGGCATAATTACTTCAACAGAATCTCCTGGACCTGCTGTTCTTGCATCTATTAATTCTGGGCCTTGTTCAGATGCAACAGTGCTCCTTTTGGCTGTTAACTGGCAATGGAATAGACAAATGAGTAACGAACATTTTAGATTATCTTGCAAAGAAAACTATAATCTCTCAGCAGTGTGATTTTGGGTGTAAGAAGTGAGACAGAAGACAGGCAAAAAAGAGTGGGCTGAGGAACATGAGTCATGACAAAACAGAGAGTAGCCTGCGTAGGCTGGGTGGCAACAGCCCAGCTCAAGCCCCTCAAAGCAAACTTGTGATACCCCCACAATGATTCTTTGCTCATGTGAGAAGAAGATAAATCACTGCTGCTGGCTTAAACTGCCTGTGAGACTCCTGTCCTTGGTGTGCATCCACTGAGTGCAGAAAGGGCAACTCCCGGCTCTCTCCTGCAACCAGACACCTAAATCACGATCTGCCTCAAAATGAACAAGAACCTAAGAGGTGGTCATAATGCATTACATCAAGAGGAGAGAATAGGTGGTGGTGGGAGAAGAACAATGATTTTTACTTGATTCTAAAATAAGCACAAAATAGTTCTTTGATTACTACTAGTGCCAGGATTTCTATTCAAATGATTTCCCTCATATCTGTAATGGGCAGGGGGGAGAAGAGAGATAAGAGATAATAAAATCCCCAGGCACAGGTTGATCTAGCTATCTGAAAGCACAAAGTAATCAGCTGGCCATCCTTCTGTGCAGGTGTGAGGGGAAATCATGTCTTTACCTTTACTTTTACATAGTAGGGCTGTTTTCCTCTGTTGACAACTGGTTCCCTCCACCCCTCAAATCACATATGTATGGGGTTTGCCAAAGGGCTAAAGGACCCAGTATTTAAAAATAAACAAGAGTTAGGATACTCAAGGTGATTAATAACACAGGTTTCCACAGGTTCTGATGCAGAATATTTGCATTACAAAAAAGCTATTAAAACCCACTAAAGCACCTTAATAACAAACGCCTTTTCAGCAGTAAGTTACACAACAGCTTTACTGTTTTCTCCCTGTTAATTTCTGGGTCTTAGATAATTTTAGTATAAGTGAAAGAGCATGAAGTGATCGTGTAACATCAACTGGAAGTCTGATGCTGTATGTAAATAATGAGCTCTCCTCTATTTTAGACTGCAATGAAGAAAATGTTACAGAACTGTTCACAGTTAGAATGGGTAAATGTGAAGACTACGTACTCAAATTCATCTCTGGGCAGAGGAGGCAAGCACACAGTCTTTACCCACATGAGACTAAGTTTAGGAACATGGGTAACATTTGAATCACATAGAAGCCACGAACAGCCCGGAGTTGCAATTTCATTCAAACTTTGATTGTTAAAGTATTCATTTATTTTATATCAGCATCATCCTGGTTCCAATAATTAACTTCTTAGGCAATGTTACTGATTGTGATTTTCTCATTGCCTTCCAATGGAAACAGGCTGCACACAGGGGCATGATGCCTGGCTGAGGCATGCTTTGAGGGCAATACAGTGGCAGCAGCCCTTTGCACGAGCAACAGATTTGTGTTCCCAACTGAGTGACAGGATTTTACAGCAAAGTTGGAACCTGGGTGCAGAAATGATGTCCAAGGAGACAGATACCACTGCGGATCTACCAACAGAAACCAGGAGTTACACAGAACCTTCCCCTTGATGGTATCAGTCTTGCTCCCAGGCAGGTCTGATGGAGACTGAGAAAACCAGCAGGAATATTTAGTCCCAGGTTTGGGGGTTTTTTTTGTTGCCTTTCTTTTTAAGTTCAAATTAAACCCCATCCATACTTTGATGTTGACTGAACTTTACATATGTTTAACGATCTGAAAGTTTGTTCAATCCCTCCATTTGCTGCTTGTTAACAAAGAGCAGCACTACTATTTACTTTTACAGCTGCCAACCAAACTGGCCTTAATAACTGCCTGCCATGGTCCTGTCTCCCTACCTCCCACCAGAGGCTGTTCCTTATCAAGAACACTCTTTCATCAAGTGCATTATTGGCTAAAAATAACAAGCAGACTTAAGAGCCTGTTTTCTACCAAGCATCTTTTTTTCAATATATGAAAATTTCCATCTGTTTTAAGGGGTATCTCTTTTTTTTCTTCCACCCTCCTCATTTTGTATCCTTCACAAATCTTTTGCCAGCATTTGGTGGCCAAGGAACATGTGTTGCACCAGTGAATGGGAAGGATACAAAGTCCAGCACATTCCTGAAACACCACAGTCTGTTCAGAACTCATTCTTGCTTGTTTGCCAAATCCAGGAACTCCAACTGAGCCACCAGACTGAAGGACCCACACACTGAACCACACACATGCAGCTAGATAGTGGAATACTGTTCATTAAATTCCACCATAAAATCCAGGACTATGGTGCATTTTCATCACCTACTTATTTTCCTATACGAGCCTTAATGTCAATGTGCTTCATTGCAAGAACAGGTAAAAAAAGGACTTGGAGTCTGAAAGGTTTGCACCCCGGCTTCCAACTGTATGTCAGGATAATATAAAGAAACCAGAGGATGAATGGATGGTCATCCAGATGCACAAGGTTCTAGCTGTGCCATCGGTGATACAAACACTTCCCAAAAGCCCTATTTTAGGAGCTATTGGGAGGTTTGCCATGTTCTAATCAAACCTCCTCTTTATTCCCTTAGAAAACTCCAGCTTCCTTCTAGCCGCAAATTACAAAATTGCTGCAGCAGTCTGCAGAGGCTTTTAAAAGAAAATTGTACCTTTGGATGAAGAAGGAAGAGATAAAGGAGGAAATTGTTCCCATGGGATAGCTTGGCTTTAAAAGCTTATTCAATGTTTTGGTTATGCTGGGACATCCCTCTTTTCTTTTAAAAAGCAAGGATGACACCCTGGTTTTGCCAAGGTCAGTGAGTGGCTTATCATTAGGTTTCCAAGAGGTTGGACTCAGCCAGCCACTTGATCTTTTCAAAGAGATTGCTACATGAAGTTTGACTGAAAGAAATAAAATGAAAGGATAGGTGGTTGTGGTGGTGTATCCCTTCCCTTTTCTCCTGGATCCATCTGCTTTCCCAAGAATTCCTGTTAGCCTTTGCATAAAAGTAAGGAGTTGGATGGCTGGGGCCCCTGACCTAATGAAGGCAGGAATGACTACACAGATCACAGGAAGAGCCTGGATACTCCTTTAGCATATCAGCTCACTGGAGATGGTTAATCATTCCCTGACAAAGGTTTGAGGCCAGTATGAAAATTTACACTGACTAAAGCCAATCATCTTTCATTCCTATAAACAGAGGTCCCAAGAAAGAGTCCCTCTGAGTTCTCCTGGAATGCAGCGGGCTGAAATCAGGTATCTCCCTCTGAGTGGGATGCCTTTCAGAGCCCATAAACCCTCAAGTTTATGAAATCGGGGTATCACCTGCTTCGGCTGTTACTGTTGTTCACTGACACTCAACCTTTCGCCTGTTGAAGAAAGCTGATATTAGTGCATTATTTGTATATTCCTTTTCATTGCACCTGAGGTAAGATTTTAAGATATGTACATGTATATTTGTATATACATCTATATATCCATATATCTCCATCTTTGTTGTGTTAGATACTTATTGTAAGTGCATGTATATTAGCTGCAATAATCAAGTGTTGCTATTAATTTCAACAATACAAACTACCGCTAAATTATATTTGTAATTCTTCAGCCATAAACTGTTGGACCAGGTCTGAGACTAAGAATGGATCCAGCCACATCCAGGCTCCTCTCCAAGAGGCAGTTTAGAAAGCAAGGGGCTCTGGTCTGCCCCTCATGACTCAATGGGAAGATTTCCTGTATTCCTTTCACCTTTAATCCCCCATTTCCTTTTAAATTCCATTAGACATAAACTATGTTGTCCAAGTATGAGACAAGGCCTATGATGTTCAGCTGCACCTAGGCTCTGTCAGGAGCTGAGGAAGCAAGGGGGCATATTCAGAACCTTCTGACTAAGAGGGAGGGTCTCCCTTATTCCTTTGTATTTTCAGTTTCTATACGCATTATTTCAATTCAATTCTGTGTTAATCCCTTTAATCCAATTCCGTACAAATCATGACAATTCTGACACAACCTCTTTTTGTATGTAATAGAGTGGACCTTGCTGTTGAATTCTGCTGCCTCATACATTCATCAATTTCTATTAAAATGACTATTGCTAACATCTCTATGCTCACTAACACCATTACTGTAAGTTCACCTCCTTTTTTTCTGGCTCCCTGAGGCGATCTGGGGAGACCCCTCTTCCCAGGAAACTCTTCTGAATATTGCTCAACATTGTGCCACAAAATCCAAACAGGCCTCCTGTAAATCCCAGCCATTACTTTTAACACCTTCTCCAAAGAGCTAACTTCCAGCTGCTTACAGCCATAATCTTGCCACTGAGCTTTAATAACACATTTGCCACAACAGCTTATTGATCTCATAGCTGCAGGAATGGCAGATATGTGCTTGATGAAACTCAAGATGGAACCCTTGGAGTGTTTACATCCAAGAGGGACTGTCTTTATGTCCAGTCAGTATCCTGATTATTTTCAGACTATTACACTTACAGTCATCCTGTTCTGAGCTCAGGACCTCATGTCTTTCCTAAAGGCAACCACCACTCAGAGATGCAGAATCTACTACATCCCTCAGTAGACTGTCTCGGTCATTCTCACTCAAAAAATCAAGAATCACTTTCAATGGATTTTTATCTGAATTTAGCTTCCAGCCTTTATTTCTGATTTGTCCTCCTTTGCAAGACCAACAAGTTTATCAGTATGTGGGGGGTTGGAACTTCATGATATTAAAGGTCTTTTCCAATGATAATTATTCTATGATTCTCCTTCATCTCACCACATTTATATGGTGTAATACAGCTGCTTCTCAGTTTTCTTTTTTACGAGTGAGATGATAGCTTCATTTAATCACATCACATTTAAGTCTCATGGATCAATGACTGTCTTCTAATCCACTGACACCTTTACATGGTTATAACTACATCCACCTAGGAGACTATCCTGGAAAAGCCACCATAGGGAAAATCAACGTCCCCCCTTCCCTGCTGATCTCTACTAGTCCAAACCTGAAAGTAAAATGATTCCATATAGGACTTAAAAATGGACTTGCCTCTGAATTTCAGATGAACACCTTAAGCCTTTAGGTATTTTGCACCTGTTTTGTCTAAAAAGGAAAGTACAGGGTGTCTTTTCACCCAAATGAGCATTTATTTAACAGATTATTTGAGTTCAAAATGAGATTTAAAGCAGCTCTTGGCTGTAGAGCCTAAGTAAAATTCTCCCAACGTATGCCAGGGAAGGGGAATACCCTGCTGGATCAGCTTTACATTTTTATTCAAAGGAACCTGAAATACATTTTCCAGCTTTCCAGAAGAATTTTCTGCTGCTGCTGCTGCTGCTTTCCAAGACCCAATCCAATTACTTGTTAATAAAAACATGTTTTAATATGCTGGCAGAAAAACTGATACCATTTCCATTCTCTGCTTTAAAACAAATGAAACATAGGAAGGAATTGAGCTGTCTCATTTCTGAAATGGGTATCAGATAGTTTGTAAAGCTCAGATCATTACCAAGTGTAATTTTCATATACCAAGTTTAACTCTGACCTTGTGCTATTAATTCTGGGGTGCTAACTTTGTAGGGGAATGTATTACTTACCAAAAGCTAGAAAAAAGAGGAATGCTATTTCAAAATCTTCTGGCCTTCTCCCAGATTGAAGTGAACAATGTCTCTAGTTTGTCGTCATGGAAGCAATTTGTGCAAAAAACCAGTAAGTTGGGCCTCCTGCAATAAGGCTCTATAATAACAGAATGTGAACCACATGAGCTGACTCTGGCCATTTGTGTTTAACCAGCTGTAAGGCCTCGAAACAAATGGCTGTACTGTTCCACTGTATGAATGTTGAAGCCATGTTTCATCTTTGTTCACACCCATTTAGCTGTTTTTAATGGGATCAAGTAGTCTTTGGATGAGCAAAAAGTCACACTTCCCAGTGGCTGTAAGGGGGCAAACTGCTGGGGAAGCAGCACTGGTCATTCTTTTTTTTCCTCCCACTTTTTCCCCGCTCCCCCTCAGTGCATTAGGCCTAAGTGAGGTTAAACAAAAACCAGACCAGACTGAAGTTTTCAATTTACAGTTATTCTTGATGCTATTAAACCTGGAAAAACTATTTACTTTGATATGGCATCTGTCTTTTCCTTGGTACAGCCAGAGCCAGGCTCAGTTCCTGCCTCTGCTTTAGGGAAAAGGAGAACACATCTACCAGGAAGCTCTCCAGAGTTCCAGGGTTTACGTCTTGCAGTGAGGAGAGGTGAGGCTCTCCTCAGTTTTAACAGTACTGACACAGAAGATGAAAAAGAACGACTTCCTAGCCTAACACTTAAGACATGCTATGGGATACCACTGCCCTATGTTAATATTTAATTTCTTCTAGCAAATGAAATAGTGCCTACGAGTGAGAGAAAATATAACCAGCTCAGAATACCTTATGGTTTGGTCTTTTAGTTTATGTGAAATAACTGTTCAGATTCATGCCCTAACTCAGAGAAGGGAACTGAACCTGATTCTCTCACTTCTGAAGGGACTGCAGGGGTAAGGACAGCTTGAAACACCGTTTCTGGGCCTGAGCACCCAAGTGAGGAAAGAATTGTTTGATCTGTTAGAGATGCAGAGAAGGGCTCTTAGAATCAGGCTTTGGAGAGATCAGATGATGAGAGGACCCAGACAAGACTCATGTATCCTTGGCAAAGCCAAACTGAACTTGCTGCCAGTAAATCCAACATAGGGACCGGGAAAGCAGGAAGGTAATCATAAGGGGAGAAGAAGAGCTATCTATGCTACAGGACAACACTGACAAGAGTAAGTATGTATGAATAAACTACAGATAAATTCAAGCTTGAAACTAGATTTTTCTTTAATAGGAGGAGAAACCTACGTAGTTTTAAGATGATGCCTAATAAACTGATAGATGGGACTAGAGGGGATTGATGGCAGTAGCAGAGGGCTAGGCATGAAGACCCAGAAGGTTCACCATAGCTGCCTGGTGTTTCTGGGTTGCAGCAGCATCACTGGGGAATGTTTAGAAGTATAAGCTCAGGGATGCGAACCCAGCTGACATTAGCCATGGGCCAGGATTTAAAGAAAACCTTAAAACCTAGTACCTTCAGTGTAACATCTATTTCCAGATTCTCCAAAGGAGAGAACTAATTTGAAAATCTGATCCTCAGTTACTAATATTATTTTAATATAAAACATATATATATGTGCATTTAGCTATATATACTAACAACTATTTCCCTTTCATAGGTAGTCTTCCTATAGGGATAGCTTACTTCCAAACCAGTAAAAACTAAATTGAAATAAGAGGTGTGATTACACAGTAGAAGAAATTAAAAGGCATTTCTTAAGCAGAGAATACATAGTGTATCCTTGTTCAGTTCCACCTTTGTATGCAGTGTTAAGTGTTGTAATAATGTCAGTACATAGCCCTGCCTGAATACCAGCTGCTGCACAGGCCACCAGCTCGCCCTCCTGCACATTAGCATCCAACTCATGTCAGGAAGGGGGTTTATGATGGTCAGGAGAATTCTGGCCACTACAGTTATGCTGGTTTTGTCCCAGTGGTATTTTTTATTCCTAGTGTGCTCTGCCAGGTCTGAGCCAGCTTTTTTTCTTTAATGCTTTTCCTTATAAGCTTTCAATTATGAATATGCAAAACTTATATTAGGAATTGGGAAAACCTCTTAATACAGAGCATTTCTAAGAAAGAACGTATAGTTCAGAATAAAAAGAATCAACCAGCTCCACACATGTCAAGGGGAAGATTAGCCTTTACTTCTGATGAATCCAATTCAGCAGCCACATTAAAAGCTACCTTTGAACGTGGAACTGAAAAGACTATTTCCTACTCTAACAAAGACTTTGACTTCCCAGTAAGTACCTGCAAGCCCGCCTCATGCAAAGATCTGACTTAAATACTATAAAAATGAAACCACGTAACACCACAACCCAAAAGCAAAACCAAATACCTTGATCTAAAAAACTGAAACTCCCTTGAGGACCATCTCCCTCCTTGCTGAACAGAAGAGAGTTTTGGCTGAGTATTTTAGGCTAGCAGTTACAGAAAGATGATTTTTACTTCTATTATCGACTTGGTTTACAAGATAGGAACACTTACTTTGAAAAGCTATTCAGACAAAGCCTACCTCTGAATGTCACTTACCTTGCTGTGGATATATGCTATACACTAATACAAAGAGCTGAAGCCAAGCTCTACTACCTTAGGTGATCCACAAAAATACAAACAATAAGCAAATAGAGACAATAAGCACAACAGATTTCTTGCCTCATTTGGTCAAATCCTCCCTAGTATGTCTGCACTAACATGTTTGGTAAGGGTTAGAGAGAGGAACTTCAGTCAATCAAATGACTCTCTTAGAGCAGTAGGCACTGAAATAGTGTCTTGGTTCAAGAGCACAATAGAGTAAATAGTTTACTGCAGTAAATGCTCTCAGACAATACACAAGACATTTATAATTATTTAAGTGGACTTTGGAGGCAGACATAAGTTAGGTAGGATTCACTGTAGCCCCTAAAGATAGCAGCCTGCACATTTGGCTTTGGTGCCACATGATCCAAGTACATAGGCAGAAAACAGTAAGCAGCATGGTCTGCAGCCAGCTACCCTGGCAAGCACTAACACATGCACTGTAGGAAAAAAGCTCCTTTGTAAGCTGAAATACTTGATCTACCGCTTCTTTCTGATCAGGATTTAATGCACAAAGCAAAGTTTTTTAAAGATTAGAGAATATCTTGAGAAAGTATTAGCCTGAGTGTTAAGTACACATCTTACCAGTGTCAGTGGGCTGAACTGCGAAGACAATTCAGAAGGCACAGGCATCATCAGCGCCAGTGCCCTCCCCAACCTCCTGCAGTAGTGCTGTGCCTCAGCAAGAAGGGCAAAGTGGGCTGGGTGCTGTGAAGAAGGGTCAGCCAAGAGTCCCATGGGCACCAGACAAGTCCATAGCAGTAAGGCAGGTCCAGAGTCACCTGTACCACACCAGAGGTGGTCCTGTAGACCAGCAGCAAAAAGGGTAGGGGAAGAGGACACAAAAGCTGGTGCACGCTGTATCTGCAACACAACAGTAGGACGGCAAAGGCCTTCAGCTGCTTTTTCCTAGGACAGTGAGTATATCAGTGTTCCCATATTTCACATTTCTGGTGGCATCTATGGTGGAAATCAATTGAACTGCTGCAGGAAGGTTTGGGTGCTCTGGAAAAAACAGAAAAGCAAACAAAAAAAACTCTCCATCAATTGTATGAAATGGTTGTGTTTCCTTTCAAAACATGGTTTCTTTTTAAAAAGACAAGTAAATTAAAGCATATTTTTTTCCAGTTAGGATACTACATTTACAGGCTCTGGCATTCACAGGAAGCAGAAACACAAGCAACTACCTCCTGTTCACATGCAAAATCAAAGGGAAGTAAAATATGCAATGACGAAAGGTGTATAAACTACTTGAGATTTCCATAGGAAGCTCTTGAAAACCCAATCTTCTTTTGTAGTGCAGGTATTTCAATGCACACAAACAGTAGTAAGATCTTCATTTGTCCTGTTAACCGTGAGACAGTAATTTCAGTGTCTGTCAAATGCAGGAGCAAACAAAACCAAACTGTTCACTGAACCAACAGAGGAATGGATTGTGAGCATCACCACTGAAATTTTGCCTCTTGTGTGTGCCCTTAAGTGATTCAAAACTGTCAGATGTTAATGTAAGATCACTTCTTGCCAAGATATTGAAGTAAAATATGAGGAAATCAGAGCTCTTGTTCTGCCATCTGTGGGACAGGAGAAACACGTGCAAGATTCTTTGGAAAACTGCAGTTTATTGGAGTTAACGAGTGCCATTAACTGGGCTCCACAAAAGCAACACCCTACAGAAATCTTTAACTCCAGAAACAGGAAAACATGTACCAGAAATCGGCATGGATGCAAAGTCACGTGCACCTCCAGCAGATCCACCAGCACCAATTGCTACTTCATTTTTAACACAGTTCTGACCTGTTCCAGTCTCCAGTTTGGTAAATACCTCTCCCTCCAGTCTTGACTACTGTGCCTGAAGATGATTTATGCAAACTAAACATAGTAAATGAAACTCCTCAGCTTTCCCAACTATTACTTAACCTTTTTAAAGCCATCACTACTTTTTTTACATCACTTGTGTGAGCCCTGAGATGCGAGCCCTGCTTTCTTCTGGCATCATGACTACCATGAAAAACTTCATTCCTTTCCTAGCATTAGCTGCCATTTACTCACAAGGTAGAGGCTTAGCAAAGCAGGGTTAATTTTCCAGAACTATTTTTGTGTCGAGCAAGTCAGTCAAGTGTCAAACGAACTTCTCACAGAATCTGAGTGGATTCACCATGCATTAAATTTAAACAGAGAAATTTCTCTCAGAAAACCCCTTGAGTCAAGAGCGGTCATTTTTGGAAACCACAACTAATGTAGCAAAATGGAAGAACGTTATAGAGAGTGAATGGTCCTTGGCAGCTGTTTAATGGTGCTCCTCTGCTGTAGCACTCAAGGCTGACCAGCATCGATTTTGCTTCTGATGTATCACTCCCTTTGGTCTGCCATGACTCAGCCTCTTGAGCCCCCTTCACCTGTGGCAGAGTTTAACTGCGATTCATTCACCGGCTCCCACAAAACAGGCCATAAAGTTAAATTTCGTTACATATTCAGCCTTAGCATGCAAGGTACTCTGAGGTAAAGTTCTTTCTTTTCTGCCCCTCTCCTTCCACTTTTCAAAATGAAAATCACGGAGAAGCAGAAAGATAATTGTACCTTAGGACACCCAGATCTAAATATGGGTAAATAAACTCTGGAGTATAGCAGGCAGAAATGTGCAGCTGCAGGAGGCATCACTGAGGAGTTTGCAGCCTGTCGTGCGATGTTTTGCCTGCATCCTGCATGTCTTCAGTCTCCATCCCTGTGCCAGGACAGTGTCCGTGTGGCTCCTGTGTCTGGAAGGGTGGCAAATGGGAATAAGCTTCTTTTCACTGGACTCTTCCTTTCAATGTGTATCTTTATAACCTGTTTCTGACATTTCCAACCCCACTGGTTCCTCAGCCCAGATCCTGTGAGCAGAATCTACTGTTTTATTCCACATAAACTGGGTGACCTGCATTCCCAGAATACATAAGCATTCCCCTGCTCAGGTCATCCTTTTATTAGGATAGTTTCCTCCCTGTAGCAGCACCTTTCCTGGGTTTTTGATCAGCTTTTTTTAACCCCATCAGGAGAATGGCTGAAGCAGGGGTTTCACCCTCAGGTCACAGACCTTCCTTCCCACCTTGCCCTGAGGGGAGAGGGCCTGTGTTTAGGAAACTGGTGTGAAAGGAAATAGGTGTTTCCCCACCTCCTTTGTCCTCTACTGCAAATCTCAGAGCTGACAAATGGACCAATTCCCTATCAAAGTGCAGGACCTTTTAGGCTACCTGAAGGTCTTGCTGGTTCTCTATGGGCAGGTGCCTGTTTAGATGGACCAACAGGAGGGGCATGGCCCACTTCTGCTGAACATTCTCATATCCCAAACACTGCTGTGCTGGAGGGGCATAAGTTTTTGGCAGTGTCTAAGATTCATCTCCAACTCACTGTTTGGGCTTCCCAGCATGTATTCTGGGCTCAAGTCCACCAATAGCTGGTTCAATACCCTCCCTCCTCTTACCATTATCACTCCATCTCCCTCTTTTAACCTTTATTAGAAGTTGCCAACCTTCATACAACATGAGAACTTCACATGTCTTATCTAATGAACTGAATTCCCCTGGCACTCATCAGACCAGCTATAGTAGGCAGGAGCCCTCATCCTGAATGAAGAAACAGCTCTGAGCTGTAGGAGTCAAATGCTCTGAGGCCACCACAAATTTATTCCATCTTCTACAGATATTAACAGCCATAATGGTTAATCCTAATTGCCAGAAGAGTTAGGCCTCAGTACTTGGGGGATTTAGAAAGGATCTGATGCCAAAACACTTCAGGCTTCCTCAAACAGACAGACAGGCAGGTAGACATGGAGTCAGTAGCAATTCATGGAGCACATCTGCTTTGCAAGGCTGTCTCCCTTCATCCCTTTGCTCCAGTTGTCACAGCTGAATGCAATGGCAATTCTGGCAACACCAAAGGGGTTTTGGAGAACAAGGCTACTTCTAAGTCAAAACCACAATTTGAGCTCACAATGCTTCAGAGGCCAGTCAAAAAATGCCCATTTTTTCCTCATTGTTTTTTTGAGAAGGAATTTCCATTGATATTAGTCAAGTTTTTTATATCACCATATAGAACATGAGAAAAAGGGTTGCTTCTGGGTAGCATCTGGTATAAAAAGAAAGAAATAACTGAGCGCACTGAGGCTGCCACCAGGGGCAGACTGGAGGGAATGCAACAGAGCAACAGAACAAAAAGGGACCATGGTAAGAAATGGAGATGAGACATTTGAGTTTGATACAGTGAGAAGGGGGGGTGATATGAGAGAAAGGAGGTGGCAGGATGATGTGGTATGTTTGGTGGCTGCTGGGAGAGATGCAAGAAGAGGAGAAGGAATTGGGGCAAGCACGAACTCTAGCTTTTAGAAACTGCTATAGAGGAAGAAAAGGCACCAAAGTAGAAAAAGGAGATGCTGCCCTGGCATTGTATTTCCTTCCCAGACTGGAAAAGCAGCCTTCAAAGTTACTGAATAAAGTTATGTTAATACAAACATCATCGGCTTTTCTATTTTTATAGTCAGTTGTATTTTCAACTCATGAGATCAAAGATTTTTTTCAAAGGCAATGAAGAAAATCATTAAAGAAACATTTATTGACAACAAATTAAAGACACTTTCAAAAATTGCCTCTGGAAGTGGTCAAATTTGAATCCGAGCAGCCTTTCAGCCGAGTTTGGATTACAGCAAGCAATTTCTTATAGCTGACTTTGCTTCAATACATTCAAAGACTGTATGTGAATCAGGCATTTGTTAGCTCAGACCTGGGCTTTGCTTTGCAAAAGAGAACACCCTTTGCCAGCACCACTTTTGCAAGGAGTCTGGCAGTTAGCCATATTACAGGAATCTGAGAACAAAAATCACTCCTTGTGTACTTTTACATTTTAGCTTTCATCACCACTACAAAAGCTTATGAGTTTAACCCACCGTTATCAGCAACCACCAGCCTTTCTCATCAAGACTTGTACCTTAACCAATGGAATTTGTCACTCTTGTTCCTTGGTACCTTAATACAAAAGGATCCCACTGAATCCCACATTGGACAACTCCCCGAGTTCTTTTACTTAATGTAAGTGTGAGCATTTGGTCCTAAATCAAACAACAGCACATCATATAATACAAATTGTAACTGTCACTGCTCAGTCAACTGCCTTTATTTTCTTAAATTGTGTTTTAAAAGCTAGATGCCATGAGCTATTCTATCTCCATAGCTCTACTGAAAATGGAGGTCTTATACTTACAGTATAAGATCTATACTCCTTTGCTCCATTCTTAGCCAAGTCTCTAACCCTTATACACTTGTTTGTAAAGCTCATTAAGCTCCTGATGTCCACTTCAAACACAACGTTGTTGCTAACCCTATCCTGATTCAAATCACAGTGCCATACATGCATCCTTTCTTTAGCAGAGTAAGCCAAAGGGCAGGCTGAAAACCAAACCTGGTGCATGCCTTCACTCAGTTCTGGGAGTCCAAGGTGTAAAAGTAAAGTCTTTGCTAAGTACAAATCTGAGTTGTCTTGATACCTAAGAAACCTTCTGGAAAAAAAAAAAAAGTATGGTTAACTTTGTTTGTCTAATATTATGCTGCCACTAAAACAGAAAGGCTGTGCATGGATGAGATAAGACGGGACGAGCTGCTCGTCTTCTTAATCCGCAGCACAGTGAGTCATGGACCTGAGTCTCCTTTCACTGGCATTAGTACATGTGTATTTCTGCTCAGAGAGGACTTGGAATGATTTTTAGTTCACTCATGCACTTCAGCCTGCCTGGAAGGCAGAGCAGCTGTAGCCTCAGAGCCAAGGCTGCCCCTCAGGCACCCTCTGTTTTGCAAGTACTGGCAGTCTGCCTTCAGCTCCCATTTCCCAAAAGGAGCATAAAGTCTTTGTTTTACATTCAAGGAGGTGAAATTGCAGTAAATAGAACATGAAGATGAGGAACATGCCAATGGAGCCTTTTGGGCTGAAGTCGGATGCTGAACAATTAGGTGCTTTAGACATTTATAAAAGAACATTAATGGAGTCAGTAAGGGAAAAAAAAGAAATGAAGTATTATTGTCTTTGGCTTGATGACCCAGTCCTCGTCAGTAGGGATTTCTGTACCAGAGAGGTAGTACTGGGAATACCAAATGAACATACATCTGTGGAATAGGATGAAGGTGTGTCAGGGCATGCAAAGCAGCATGAGCAGCTGCACAGGCTCTGCAGCTTCTTTAAAGGACTGGTTTCAAGCTAGCTTCTCAGGAGGGACAGATCCACAGGAGTTTCTAAGGTGTGAAAAGTAAAGACTTGATGTGTTCAACAGCTCTGACATAATATAGTTGAACACCTTTAAGTATCTGAACACACTAAAAATCTGCTATAAAACCTTGTAACTCTGAGACAATGTACCATGAACACAGTGGGGTTTCATCCAAATCCTTAGAACGTTACTCCTTAGTTTATGCATCATTACACATAACTTAAAAAGGCTTTCCAGAAATATATGTTTCAGTCTTGAGACGCTAGTAGTCAACTATTGAAAGAATGATGAGATAGGAGACTCTTAGATGCTTTAGTATCATTTAGATATCACATAAATGACACTGTGAGCCTTAGAGGGTTTGGGAGATTAAATAACTGGCTTTAGCAAGGTAGGGCAGAAATCTGCTACAGTAAGGACAGGATTTGCCAAGGCTTACTTTATTTCATAGAGAAAGGCAGTTGTTGCTATTTCAGATAGATAAAAGTTATTTGCATTAAATGCAACAAACTGTACTTTTGGGTGGGAAAAACCCACATAGAAAATTGGGATACTGTTTTTTAAAGTATCAAAATAATACAAATTAAAGGGGTAATCCTAGCTCTTAAGGGCCCTGAGAGTGAAGATGGCGTTACCAAATGAGATCGTAGGTCCCACTAGCCCAGTACCCTGGGCAGATGCTAAGGTGAGTGACAGCACATGGGGATGCTTTGCCTGGCATTTCCTCCACCCTTCTAATCCAAGTGAGCAATAACATTGCCAATAGGCCAACTCCTGCCTTCCCACTGGTGTGTCAGTCTATGAATGGTAGCTGTAAAAGCATCTGAAGGTACTAGGCACTGAATCTTTTTAGAGGGTGAGGACAGTATTATTGAACTCATGATGAAGTGATTCCTCCCTCACCAGCCAGTGGTATTTCAGCAGCAGCTGCCAACTGATCTGGAAGTACAGATAATTCTGGGTTCCAAACAGCAGTCTTCTGACACCACCGTATTTTTCTTCAACGCTTATACAGCTTTCTAAGAACTAACTCACTTAAAGCACTGAAGTGCTATGGGTTTTACTTTCCCTCCCCAGTAAGGAATACACTCTTTCTTCATATACTCAACTGGTGGCACAAATGCTAACCACAGAATCAAAAAACAGGATTGGAAAGGACCTTTAAGACCACCTAGTTCCAACCCTCCCTCCCTGCTATGGGCAGGGACGCCTCATGAAGTTCTCTGCACTGGTTATGACTGTGGGGGCTCATGGTATTATATCTCCCCATTCCCAACTGACACTATGGCACTTCTCCACTTCATGCTAAACCTTGTGGCTGATATCCTGGAATATGCTTAGGCTATCACCTGTGTTGTATTCATGGCTCTGGAAAAATACTGATGCAGAAATCTTTGGTCAACAGCATTATTAATACACAAAGGTAGATGGCAAGATTGAAAGGCAGTCTGAATTTATCAAAGCAGAAGGTGAAACAAAGATTTCCCAGCTAAATGCCACTGACGTTTATATTAAAGGGGAGAGCAAGGCCCAGATCTGACATTTAAAAATAATGCCACCTCTGTAAAACCTAAAGCTCATTTTTTACAGGCAGTGGGAAAGCTCCAAGGCAACTCCCCTTTTCTCTTTAATTGTGCAGCCTTTCACCATAAAGGATTTACTTTGCTGCCTTTCACATTCTTTAAAAGTGATACTGAAGAGTGGCTATGCAAAAGGCAATGCAGCACGAATTGAGGTGAAAAGATCTCGGCTCAGGTAGCAGAACATCACATTTAATTCCTCTGGTGCTTATTTTAATAACATTGATTGTGATGAACTTGTAAGTCATTACAGAGCGTGAAATATGCAGTGCTGTGCTTTGCCATTTAACTTCAAATTTATCTCCTCATCGCTGTGATGAAGACATTATTACTTCTTTTTAAAGGACTTCTCAGGCAGGTTCAGCCATACAACATCAATTTTATTTTAAAACTCTGCACAATAGTGATAATCAGAAACTGATGCCTAATTTTTGTTCTTCCTTACTAAGAAAAAACCCTAACAAACTAGGCCATACGTCAAAGTCACTAATCCACAAAGTTATTTGCTGGGAAAAGGTAGGGAAAGGAAACCTCACTCATCAAACAGCTTGTTCCCAGGCTTTTTGTCTCTCCTCGTTTGTTTGAATATTTCACAGACCCACAAAATAGAGGAGAAAAGATATTTCTTCATACATTAAGGCCAGAAGGGGCACTCCTCTGACACACTATATACAAGAGAAAGAACTTTACCACATCCTATCTATATCAGACCTATCCATTTGCTACTGGCCTACATGTTGTTCAACTCATCATGATCTGAAGTAACTGGAGTACTTACTTTACCCCTAAATAAATCACTAATCTCTTTAATTGTGCAAGTGGTGCAAGTACTTTCACTTCATTTCCAGCTACTGGACTTGGAAAGGGGGGGACACGACAAAGAGCCCTTGGTCAGAAATCTGACACCTAGGTACTTGTAAACTTCCTGCCTCTAAGCCTACCTTGGCAAATATCAAGATTAATGTCCTCTAATGTCTCACTGAAAAGTTTGTTTGCAAGTCCTTTGCAAAGGAGAGCAGAGGGTACTGCTTAATGATCAGGGGACTGGAGCACCTCCCCTATGAAGATAGGATGAGAGAGTTGGGGCTGTTCAGCCTGGAGAAGAGAA
>JASSUY010035320.1:7415-21376 GCA_032466535.1 Forpus xanthops
CTCATCATCCTCGTGGCCCTCCTCTGCACTTGTTCCAACAGTTCCATGTCCTTTTTATGTTGAGGACACCAGAACTGTAAACAATGCTCAAAGTGAGGTCTCACAAAAGCAGAGTAGAAATGCAGGATCACCTTCCTTCACGTTCCTTTTGATGCAGCCCAGGTTACAGTTGGCTTTCTGGGCTGCAAGCATACACTGCCAACTCATGTTCATTTTCTCATCGACCAAAGCCCCCAAGTCCTTCTCCTCAGGGCTGCTCTGAATCTCTTCTCTGCCCAACCTGTAGCTATGCCTGGGATTGCTCCGACTTTCATAAATTAAGTTTTGTGAATGTTAATTCTCTGCCTCTGGCAGCAGTTCAAGAGGAAGCACTCTTTTTAAGGTGTTTTTTTTTGGAGTTTATCACTCAATAGTGACTGTTTTTCTGTAGAGCCAAAGAAAAAAAAATCAATCGCTGCTCAAAATGCCCATGCAGACAGAAGAATGCATTGTGCCTTGCTAGTTAATATGTCTATCTGATGAAAAAGAGAAAAATCAATATATTTTCCTTTAAAAGGGTTACTGCAAGAGGAGAAAGCAGTTTATCTCTGTCTGATTGATGAAACTGCATCAAAGTCAGTTATCCACCATTAATTTCCATATTTATCCTAGTCAACCTTCAGACTGCTAGAGTTCAGCGTTCGGGCAGTACTTCCATTATAATATATGCTGAAGTTGAGAGCACTTGGAAAACTAAGAGGATTGGGAAGTTTTATTGAAATAAATGTTTGAAAGGGAAGCATGGGAGATTTAAATAGCTATCAAACTAAAAAAAATCAAAGGGCTCTAAGGGGCAGAAAATAAACCAGAACCTTGGCAGGCTGGTCTTACTGTATTTCTTAGCAGATGATACATCAATGTTTTTGCTGACAGCCTCAAGTCCTGGGGATATTATTTCTTTGAATCTCAAACTCACATTGTTTTGGAGAGACTTGGTGTCCTCCATTGATATTTTACTGGAGAAAACTATGAAGCAAAAAATGGTGAAGGAAGTTATTGATACTACTGGAGTGCCACTGCCTTAGCTTTAAGCTTCCTGCACAAATATACTTTAAAACTTGGTATATAATTTTTATTGTGGAAAATATAAATGTAGAAGTGTTGATAAAGACAGTGGCTCTTTTTCTGAAAGGAAAGTAATATTGGTTTGTTGGTTTTATCACAGGATAGCTTCCAATTGAAAGAAACCATCCATTGTGAAACAACATTCTGTAACAGTGATATTCCATCTTTGAGAAAACAGAGGTAGTTATTTCCTCCAGCTTAACATGCATTCCAAGGAAGATAAGGGAGTTACTACCCATCCTTATTGACCACTAGCAATAATACATCATTAGCAGGCTTATCAGGCCCATTATCTCTAAAGATTACTTTTTTAGCGTTTCCTTTCTTTCTGACCTCCTCTGACTCTGCTTTCAGGCAAAATGTTTGCTGTTATTTCACCTAGTCCAGCCCCATCTCTTGAAAACATATAAAAGTAGGAATAGGTTGAACAAGGTCCAGATTAATCTTTTAAGTGCTAGTATTATCTGTAGCCAATTTGCCAAGTAAAAATGAGGACTGAACAACATCTATGAAAATTATTTTTATACAATTTCAGACAACACTGCAATATTTCCTTTACAGATTTACACAGTGACATTTCTACCCAACAACGATGTTAGCAATGCTGTTACATGTGTCACTAAAGAGATTGAATGGCAGAGCTGTGTAGAGGAGTTTCCTCTCTCCCAGCTCTCGGGTATAATAAGAGTTTTGTGGTCTGACTGTCAACAGAAAATATCTTTTATTGCAAAATAAAAATAGAAGTTTAAATAGGAAGATAGAGTGTAGTTGGGGAAGGGTAATAAACCATTTGCTTGCCATTAGAAAATAACAGTGAGTTTTTAAAAGTGATCCAAACCAATTAAAATCAACATAAATACCCCAAGTAATTTTCACAAGCTTTGCATCAGTTATCTAAGTTATACTTCATTCCCCAGGCTAAACTGACATACACCCAGAGATAAACAAAATCCATTTGCCTTCAACTTTATCTGAAAACATCTGTGATTGGAAAATTTCCTGAAACTGCCAGCTCTCTTCCTTCCTTTATATTTCTCTGAGAGTTCAATCGCATTCCCCTTTACTCAGAAGATTTTGCCCGAATCGTTTTCTTGCTTTTATGCTCCTGACATTGTCTCCCAAGAAAACATGGAGTCTAAATAGGACTAATATTTTTTTAACAAACCAATCCATACTCATTAGGACTTCAAATCTCCATTTCAGTGTCTCTTGATACTGCAGACCTTCAGATCAAGCTTTGAATAAGCAAAACTGAAGGGTTTTTGGTACAGTAAGTAGTGTAAATTTAGGGGGAACAAATTGTCAGCTCGTGCAATTTGTCATAATTTGTCTGATGTCAATTAGAGATTACACTTGTTAAAGACCTACTCTCACATTTGCTGTTTATTTTTTTGTGATTTATGATGCATCAATGCATCTGAAAGTGTCTTTTCTCACTAACCTGTGTCTAACTTTTTTTCTTTCCCCTGGCTCCATCCTAATA
Source organism: Forpus xanthops (assembly GCA_032466535.1). Taxonomy (NCBI): domain Eukaryota; kingdom Metazoa; phylum Chordata; class Aves; order Psittaciformes; family Psittacidae; genus Forpus; species Forpus xanthops. Next base: position 10,003 of record JASSUY010035320.1, read on the forward strand.
CTTCCACTTCTTCAGTCAGAAACAGAAAGTGCTTTAATGCACTGTTTTTCTTCCTTCATGCTCTGTAGCTTTTGGTGTTGTTGAGTAAAATTGCAATGTAATGTGGGATAGAGTATTATACAAGAAAGTACTTTTTAAAACATCAGTCCTTGTACTGTACATGGGGAATAGCTAATGATAATGATGGTGGTAGGAATCATAAACATAAAAAAGGAGGAGAAAAAAAGCGAGGAAAGCAAAAATTAGCTCACAGATTCCAAAGCCTCCCTAGTCTGGTATGAGCCACCCAGATGTAAAATTTTATCAGAAATGATCATTACAAACATTGTTTTTAATTAGTAACAGACACATTATTTGTGATGATGTATCTGTTTATCCTTCTACAAAATAGATAAATCTTAAATTCCATTCATCTTTCTCATCTTGACTGTTCTTTTTTGACTGGGTGGATAAGCCACCTCCTCATTTATTTTAATTGTGCTAATAAATAGCTATCAGACTACAGTGAAGCTATTTGTTAGACAGAGCTGATATGTCATTTAGACATTGTAATAACCCTAAGCATTCTCATTATTATCAATCTGAATAGACACAGATCTACCGAGAGACAAATGCAGTTTTTACAGACCTTAAAGCCTGTAAATATTAGAGCTGCCAGCTACAGCCTGAGCTGTTGCAGATCCACAGCTGTCCAGTGAGACCAACTTCTTGACCCAGTCAACTGAAAGCTAAGGTCTACATTTGCGATTAAGAAAGGACAACTCCTCACTGCATTCCAGTTAAACTGTTCAATAGAAAATGAGGGTGAAAGTATTAGAAAACTGTTTTTAGAGGATCTGAAAGTCTTCCAGAAAAGCCTAGGCTCTTAAAGGATGTGGTTCCACAAATGAACATTGTTCTCTGCTGCTATTTAACTTGGTTGAACCTAAAATTTGGAATCTGAAACAGCTCAGCTGCTATTAGAGGTTTCTAAGTCACGCCAGCGCCACGCAGTGACCTCTGCCTCAGAGAGCAGCCAGCTGTCTGTCACTTGCTCTGAGTAGAACAGGGTATCCTTACTGCCCACCAAAAGTCTGGCAATCTATATATTATGAAGCATGTGCTATCACGCTTATTAGGCTGACAGATCAGAGCACCCATGCCATGTAGGCACAGCCATGCTTTTGTTGATATCCAACCATGCATCCTTGATCTAAAGCTAAAAGACAATTATGATGAACTGTCATGAGAATGGCTAAAGGCTGTGTCCATTCCTCTTTAGGTAGTAAGTAGCTTTGGCCTTTAGCAGTGGTCAGGTTCAGGTCACAGATAATACTGATAACTGGAGGCATGTGACTGTACTGAGTAGTTATTTTTACCAAAATACCACACTTCCCAGCATGCTGGTCTCCTATCTCCTAGTTCAAAATCTCTGTTCAAAAGGGTAGCAGTCTGAGATGGGACATCATCCCCTCCTGAAGTTCTGTTATGAAATGATTAGCAGACCAACGAAGCAGATTCTTTTACCAAATGGCCACAGAACGTGTAAAGCAGTGGATTTCAGCCCTTGCTACAGTTTGCTTTATCTAAGTATAAAGCAGCTTTTCCTGGATTTAGGTTATTTCCCCCTTTCCTGCCCCATGTATTTTAAACATGGTTAAAAAAATCACATTTTGCTCCAAGTCAGGAAAAGGCAATTTGGAAGACAATAATTCATGTTCAGGGAAGCTAGGGGACAAGGCTTTTGCCAGTGATGGGCAATGATTCCAGCACCTCCTTCACAGCACATTCAGAAAATTAGCAGGAGTAGGGGTGCTAACATTTTACAGTTTAAGACATAGGATATTTCTGAGACAGAACACATTTTAGCTAGAAGTGGAATGCATGGAGATGAGCAATAGAAGGAAAGGTCAAAAAATGTGAGGTGGAAAATTTGATTGAAGGATGCAATGTGTAGGGGGTAGATGAGTGAGGATTGGAGTGGGGAGTGGGAGGAGGTAAGAAGTAATCATGCACTAAAATACATGAACACATAAAGTTAGAGGTTATCTTATATTCAGGGTCATTCTATTTTTAGAGGATTCGTTATTTAATAGAAAATGCAATTTGAGGTACAAATTCTCATTCATCCTTTTGAAATGTTCATTCTCTGTTGATATTGAATTCCTCTCACAATAACTGCCAGGTTTCTTTTCCTGCACAGGGAATGTGTATGAGGGTTTCATCTGTCAGCTGATATATCTCGGGGTAGCATAAGGTCAGAGTAGGAAGGAAACAAGTGGATTTCATATACTGAATAGGAAATGCAAACAAAGATTTAGAAATACCAAATAACTTCAGAAATTATAACAGGCACATGTGGTAATGTGTATAGACAAGAGTAAATATTAATTTTATTAGAGCAAGAACATTCAGTGTGGTTCTTGCAATAGAAGTATTTCTATGGATGATAAAGAAATAAAAAAAATTAGCACCAATTCTTAAAGATTTGTTGAATTCCTCAGAGCTGTACTCTCACTGGTGGATTTATTTCATCTAAAAATTAGCGTCTTAGAGTAGGAAATTGCATTTCCTGCACAGCTATTGCATTGCTGTGATTCTTGTTTGTTCCTTTCTCAGCTTCGTCTGTTTGCTGCCCTTCCTCCCAGTATCTAAATTAACTATGCTGGGATTAGGTTATGAGCTTAGCATCATACATTCTTAAATAATCTCCAGCATATTAAGATGTCTGAATGAGGCCTGTAATATTCATTGTTAATAATTCCTTGTAACAAAAATATGCAGACGTTATGCTGTAAAGGTTGGAGCGGGAGGGAGGCTGGAGTCCCAGGTCAGAGCACAGCATCTCTTTGCTACAAATGCTTCTCTAACAGGACCAATTATATTTCTGCATAGCTCCATGTGGCTATTCAGCAGCTGTTAAATGTACACTAGGCCTCGTCCAAAATACATTATTATTGATCTGGAGCAAATGTGCAGAAACACATCCTGCCATTTAACAAACTGAAGGCATGCTGGTTAGTACAAGTATCACTATGCTAACCTTCTTTCTTGGCTGATTTTAATCTTCTGGCTTCATTACGCAGCTAATTGTTTCTTATTTATCCGTATTAGTGGAAGATCATATGAAATCCATGTAAATTGGGCTGTGAGAGCCCAATTTAGTACATTTGCTGCCAACTGGTGGACTGAATTTTGTCAATAGGGGAAAGAGTTGCTGCAGGCATCTGAGCAGAGATTCTTCTGCATCCCTTTGAGAAGACCATGGTGGAGCAGCTGTCCATAATGCAGCCCATGGAGGACCCCACACTGAACATACAAGGAAGGAAGCTGCAGCCTGTGGAGGGTCCACACAGGAGCAGGTTTATCCTGAAAGATTGCAGCACATGGAAAGGACTCATGCTGGAGCAGGAGGAAGTGTGAAGAGGAAGGAGCTGCAGAGAGAAGCTGTTATGGGCTTGGGACCACAAAGCCCAAGTTCAGTCTATCCACAGGCTTTTCAATCTTATTTTTATCTCAATATCCTTTTGAGGGCAAGAAGTGAGAGAAGAGCTGCATGGGCATTTGGCAGCCAGATAAGGTGAACTCTCCACAAGAGAGGTGTCTTGGTAACATCTTTGCATCGTAGTCGCAAGATAATGCAACTCTATTTCTCTATTCATTACTGCTCTTAAATGGAATTAATGCTGTTGAATTGGCCAAATTACATGGGAATTATTTGCATATAGACAATTGATTCTTTGGGAGTCTCAAACATAGATTAGATAATTTACTACATACATGAAAATGTTAATATGTAAGTTCTTTCAGAGGCAATGAGTCACTATGTAAACTGTTACTTTTCAGGCTATTTTTGCCTGTCTATAGCTTATCTGCCTCTGTTCCTCTTTCAGTCAATATACGTTTTCTACGTAACACAGCGTTTAAAGCTCTCGTAGTTTAGGGATGGTGTATTGATATGAAACATGCTGATTATTAACCCTGAGTGATTTAATATTCATGGGAACTTAAAAGAATATCTTAGCAATCTCAAGAAGAAAAAGGATTTATGATTTTCTGTAATTCTAATTAATCATACTGTTTATCATCAGTGATGAACTGAGAAAAAGTAGTTTTATTATTACTATTATTATTAGCAGTAGTAGTATTACTAGTATTATTATTACTATTATTATTTTTAATGCAGCAAAATGCTTTATGATATCCAAGCTAAATGAAGGGTTAAAGGAATTCTGCAGAATTCAGACCCATCCACATCTTCCCTGACTAGATTATTGTGTATATTTTGATGCATGTTTTAAAATAGATATCAGGTTTTTGAGAAAACATTGATTCTATTGTTCTTATATTAGGCACAAGCTACTTTTTGGGCTGTGTCTCCCTCCAGAGGCACTTTTATAGGAATGTGTGCCCAATATTGATTTTATGAAGCAGAATGAGAACTCGGAAATTATGCCTATTTTATAATGTAAGAGGTAATTATTAATCTAGTGCAATACTTTATTAAAATGCTGAGGATTTTTTAAAAATAATTTAAAAGAGATAAATGCAAGGTTAGGAAAGGACAAACTGCAAGTTAAGGGATAGATGAAGCTATTGTTTGTGGTAAGAACTGCATAAAGAAACTGACTTTCTATTTTCTATGGAGACAAGTATTTATAAGCCCTCTATATAAAAATGCTTTAGGGCATGGTACTTTCTATGTACACAAGAATGCCCCTTTTTATTCCTTAAATGTGGCTCCAAATACAAGTAAGACAGAAGGGTTCCAGTGGTCATGAGTTAGCAACTAGTAAAAGGTGTGGAGTCCAGGATCCACCAGGGATAACTGGCTTGTGTCCTAGAAAGTGCTGAGCAGGTCACTCTCAGTGTAAGGAGGGTGATGCAGTGATTACTGTCATGGCTCCTGGGTGAGACAGCAGAATTATTCTTGGATGTCAAGAATAATGCAGAAATTTCCAGGCTGCAAAATTGAAGTTTGGCCATGTGTTATGAAAATTTAGGTCACAGGGGGATCAATGGTTGCCCTTTCATGCAAGTCCCTTTCAGTTAAGTATTGCAGTGATACTTACTCTCGTTTTCCCAGCTATATATCTCTGAGTGCTGAATACAAACACAGTGTACGGCATTTTTGAGGTTCCTTATTCTACTGAGGAATGGTAGAAACCCAAGTTTCTCACTAATGTGAAGAAGCGGGAGAAAGAAACAAGGAGAAAAGGAAGATCTCTGATCTCATTCTTTGGGATTTTGAAGCACTTGCACAAAATGCTTCTCTAACTCTCTGAAGCTCATTCTTTACTTTTTACGCATCTCATTAAATGGCCGCACTGACTACTCCTTTCCTTCCCAGGGAACCCACTTCGCTCAGATTGCTTGGTTGCTAGCTAATCAAGCCTCACACATTTTGAGGAACATGTTTTTCTCTTGTGTCTTCAATAGCTTATGCTGGTCCTGTTTGTATGGTTTCTTTTTGTTGTGTTTCTATGAGAAAACTAGTTTCAAGACTTCATTTATTCCTGGTTGAGGGGGGGAAAAGAATGAAACAAGCAGAAAACAAAAACCCTGAACAAACAAAACCAAAACCAGACCCCCACCACCAAATGTCTGCTTCACCAGGTGTGATCAACTGGCTTCTAAATCCCCTTGAAGGAGTGTTTTCCTGTCCTGCATCTAGGGTAGGGCTTAGCTGGAGGAAAAATCCTCTAACTTGCTGATTTAATTTAAAGAAAGCTGAGACTCAGCATGGGATTTGGTTAATTATGGTTTATGTAAGATCTAGAAGCTGTGCGTGAACATGCACCACACGAGGGTGAAATGCAAAAGACCTGAGCTCCCTCTGTGGCACCTTGTGTAAATTGCATAATCTCTCTGTCCCTTCAGTATTTGATTTTTCAATAGTCACAGCCTGGCAAATCAGTGTTAAAGGATATCCACTAGGTATGAAAGATCTATTTTATCTTTGAAATGGGTGCATAAATGGGTACAGGTTACTTTGAAGAAAGCAAAAAAGGGTCTGTTCAATGGAGTAAAGTGTCCCCCTCCAGCACTCTGTCCCTAGAGCAATGGCACCACACAGCAAGAAATATTGCAAAGAAAGGACTAGAACTGGCAATCTTATTAAATAGTGAGCTTTTGCAGGCAAATAGCACAGTTTCAAAGAAGAAAGGAAGAAGTTAATTGATAAGATGTGCCTAAGTGGCTCAGCCATAACTGAACACTAATTTGGGTGTGACTATGTTGCTGCTTCCAGGGCCCATGATGATTTTTTTCTGCTACTGATAATCCATTCTGCCCAGTACTATTATACATCTTGTCCAGTATTATTGTACTTCAATTCCACGTCTTGGACATGAAAGCAAGTGCATTGGGTTTGTGTTAATTTGCATGTTCACTTTCCAAAATATCCAACTCTAATTATGAAAAAGAGTAGAGATTTTTGAACACATAACTTAAATTCAGTAATTCTAATGCATTTGTTTCCTTTAGCAAATGGTCAGAAAATTATGGTTTTCAGCTCAAATTATATGTAACAGCTTAGGGCAACATGCTCCTACACATACATTGCTTGGGCAGAGAAGGAATCACCAGCTGCATCATGGGTACTTGTTGAACATTTGCTGCCACAGTTGGTGTTAGTAAATTGAAGTTTAAAAGCAAGTCTTTCTTATTCTAAATATTCCTTTAGCTCCTGGCTTGGTGACCTTCTTGTCTTGTTTTCCCTGTTTCTCACTCTCTACTGCAATGTATCATTGCAGCAAACAGCTTATCACAGCTGTCACTCTAAGAACTTTTTGGAATTGTGAAGTTTTGATGTCTCAGCAAATCAGACAGTACTTTCAATTTAGCACATGGCAGATTGCTTTTTAAAAGGGACTAGAAGACTTGGTAATGGAATATGGAGTGTTTCAGCTGCTTAAATCTATTTCAGGTTGATAGTGACAGAAAATTCATTACCAGCTCTGTTGTGAATAAGTGCAGATATTTGGAGAAAAGAAGGTCTCTTTGTTTTTCTTCCCTGCTGTACTCAGAAATGTGAACAGATATCGCTAAATTTGGCTCTTTTTACTTTAGCCAGCATTCATCTAATTTTAAAGTGTGTTAACTAATGATGATGTTCTTCCTACCCTTTCAGTTCAGGTACGGATTCCTAAATGCCTGAGAATTGAGCAATATCAGTTCTGAGCTGGACCTAAGAAGCATAGATAAAACTTCCCTTCATAACTGAAAGTGATGGAGTCACTTCATAGCTTGAGTTCAGGGAGCAAGTGAAAAACTTGATACTTGTGCTTGTGTTGGTCCTTGCAAGATCTACTGCTCATCATCACCCTGATCACTCTCAAGGTCCTTGCACTAATTCCAAGTCCTCTGTTTCACCCAGTTCCTTGCGTTAGTATGTAGATGCTTTACTGTTTTTTTTCTACACATTTCCTTTAGTATATTTCATTCAATTTTGACTCTTTGATCTTCCACATTTTCATCAAATTATGAAGAAAGTTTCATCAGCCGTAGTCAAGCACAGAGTTGCTCTTCCTTGGTTTTAACCAAGGAGATTGTGGGTTTGCCTTCCACATCTGTGTCTGTAATAAGTTTAAAGTGCTCTTAGTTTTGAGACTACGCAAAGTATGCTCAAACTTAGCATGATGGAGAAGTAAAATGAATAATACAAATCATGTCTGATACAACTTCATTTCCCAGAAAAGTCTCCCTGAACAAGCTAACATGTTTATCTACTTTTTTCCAGCAGTGAATACTCAGGTCTGGAAGGCACAAATGGGTCCTGCACTGGGTTAAGTAATTAATTTTTCAAAAGCACTTTGCTGGTCATGAGATTGTGTTGAGCCACTTTTCAATCCCAAATTAAGACAATTCTGGAGATTTGTATGAGGCTCATCCCATTTCTGCTTTTTTTACTGTCTGGTTTGTATTTATTCATGCAAACATAAGAATGAGTAGTGGTACCATGAACTCTGCCATTAGTGTTCAAGAATACCTGCTAATGTTTTGTTGGATCTCCCTTTCTTACATTTTTGCAAATAGCAATTTTTTTTTTTTTTTGCAATAGATGCATTTTTTTACTTAATAGACCTACACATCTCCACAGAAGTTATTGGGGTTGCATGAAGTCAAGAATCTGTCTTTATGTACAATGAATCATCAAGAATGTTTGTCATATACATTTTAAAAGACTGCATAAAAACATTTGCATAATGCAGTCATAATAGAGCTACTGCACTGTGATACTTCACATCAGCCCTCAAACACTTTCTGCAGGGTTTATGCACTTTTTGCTACAAAAAGAGAAAACTAATTGACTAACCTGATCTTGTCTCCCTATGTGGTGCAAACAGATACAATGTTCATCCTTATTTCCAAATCTATGAAATTAAAAATATCCTTATATTTCCTAAATTTTGTTTACTTTTTACAAAGTGTTCTATTTTGTACATCTGCTGAGACCATGTCTTCACATCTTAATTTTGGATTCATGAACTTGATTGACGGGAAATCATCAGTTCCATGTTCACAGGAAAAATGAAAACTCATAGACAGACAAATCAGTAGGTTTCCCTTTTTCCAATAGGAAATTTACTGCTAGATGTTGCTATTTAAATTTGGTGTTTTACCTGAACTCTACAACCATTTTTGATAACAAGGGTAATAACCAGACATTGACAAATCACTCTTTGCCTGTAGTCTATACTCTTTTACATACTCTTTTTTAAATCAGTAGTTTACATTCATTCTTCTTATTAAATCCAATTGAAATGTGTTCTCTTGGCTTTAAAAAAAAAACAAAAAAAAACAAACAAAAAAGACCCCCTCTATTCTATGTGGAAATGTAGTCTATTGTATTTACCAAAGCAAATGGTGTCATGGGTAAACTCTCCTGTGCTGTGCATCTCTCTCAATGATTTCACCAAACTGTAAGCACCATATCCTTTCTGCTGTTTGTCACAGTGTAAAATTCTTTCCCCATTTCCTGCCTGCCCGCCAAGCCCCTCCCCCCCATACTAATATGCAGCACTAATTGTCCTAGTTATTGACAATCAGGATCTGCTGTCATGAATTGCATCCCATTTCAAATTAAAAGACATAAAATTTCAAGTGTCCATACTTAACAGACTTTGGATAAAGCTTCATAGGCAATTTCACTGCAAAATTAGAAGACAAAAACCTTGAACATGATTTCTTTCCTTCAACCTCTAGAAAATATAAGACTAATTCTTGTGTCTCTCGGCCTTTGGCTTAAGAATGATGGATATGTCTGTGGCCCTGCTTCAGTCTGAGTAATATAACCCTTTAGCTATTTCTGTGCACTTTAAGCAGATGATACACTTTGAAAAGCAGCAGTGAGGAAAACAGTTTAACCCTACCTTATCACAGATTGAAAAAATATTGTCGTCTAACTCTCCCGGGATATTACAGAAATTGCTTTTATCCCTTGGAGGAAGAAAGCTTAATGAACGAATCTTTAAATGTACCTTTAACTCTTGCTTTGCAACGTGTAGAGCTGTGGAGTTTGAGCAAAGGACTTGTTAGTATACCTATGATATCTAGCCCTGAAACAGGTAAGAAGGGAAAGCAATTAAACAATTCTTTCAAAATGGTTTCAGTCGGTTACCCCTCATTAGTGCTGTGACAGCCTTCTGCTATAGTACATTTAATGTCCAAATTCTGTAGCTTTTGTATGATGATAATCTATTAATTGATAATTTAACTCATCAGTTTTATAAATGTGCTTTGTCCATGAGTGTAATTTAAGGATCTGATGCATTACTTGATTTATTAATATCACTGGCAGTTGCAAGCCTGTCAATCACAAATCTGAAATGCTTAAAAAGTTTAAAGATGCACTGGACTTTGATTTTTTTCAGTTACCTTTTATTACAATACCCAAGTTGTAAGTAAGACCTAAGAGAGCTTAAGTGACCTTTCCATCACTTAATCTGACATCATGTATACCATAGCCCCTTAAATTATGCTCATGCAAGCCAAGTGACTCTTTCTGGTTTAATGAATTTCAGCCTTTGAGGCCAAGATGGCACTAGATGTCACATCTGACAACAGCAAATTGTTATTAGTATTACTGACCCAGCAGTCAGCCTGTTCCCCATGCCTCTGAAAACAGAATTAACTTCTTTTTATCCTCTTACCTTCCCTCATTCTCTTTCACCTTTCAAATTTATACCACTACATCGAGTTAAGATTCCTGCTGGGTCCAAATATTATGATCAATGGAGACTAAATGCACTGACTTGCCATACAGGTATTTCACGTCCAGCTGGCATCCAAAGTCTCTTGTTTTAGTGGCAAGGGTTTTGTTGGGGCTTATTTTTGGTTGAAATGAGACTGTTTCTGATCAGCCACAAGGAAAAGGGTATAAGAAATTAAATGAAGACTTGAAACATGAGATATTAAACATGATCCTACAGCACGGCAAGAAATGCTGTGAAATATTGAATATAATACAAAGAATGTGAGATAAAGTAGACATAGATGATTTACAAGTCATAACCATGTCCTTGCAATTTCAGCCTTTATTGAACACCTTAAGTCTTTTCTTAAAGACCCTACCCACCTTGTCCAGTGCACTCTACTCATGATTTCACCATTTCATACCAATGCTGACTTGTAGCTAAGCTGTTAATCATTTCTCAGTCTTTCTTTAAACCTGATGAACAAACTGGACTCGGCAGGATTCTTTTTCTTTGACCTTCCTTCCCATTTCCTTTTTTTTCCTCCTTTTTTTTTTTTTTTTCCTGTTGTTATGGTTTAAGCCCAGTCAATCATGTAGTTCGCTTACTCACTTCCCCTCTTTCTTCCCCCCCCCCCCCCCATTCCCAGGGGGATGGGGAGGAGAATCGAAAGAATGCAACTCCCATGGCTTGAGATAAGACCAGTTCAGTAACTAAGGTATAACACAAATCACTATTGCTACCGCCAATAATAATAATGACAAGGGAAACAAGGGAAGAGAATACAACCGCTCACCACTGATACCCAGCCTGACTGAGCAGTGAACCCCACCTTTCTGGGTTTCCTGCCCATGTTTTTGCATCCCAAGCATGACGTGCTATGGTATGGAATACCTCTTTGGTCAGTTTGGGTCAGGTGTCCTCTCTGTGCTTCCTCCTGGCTTCTCCTCCTCCCTGGCAGAGCATGAGGCCCAAAGTCAGACTAAAGATTACTGCAACAACTAAAAACATCGGTGTTATCAGTGCTGTTCCCAGGCCAACAGTCAAAAAAAACAGGGCTGCACCAGCAACTAAGAAGAGAAAAAATGACTGCTACTGCTGAACCCAGGACACCTGTTAAAGTTTAGACTTGAGAAATAGTTACAATACTGTTGTGGCTAAGTTTTATATGTATTCCTTTTTCTTCTGAACTTGTTATG
>JASSUY010035321.1:0-16257 GCA_032466535.1 Forpus xanthops
GCCGGGCGGCCCGCGGCACACCGCCAGCCCTGCGCCCGGCCCCGCCGCGCTCCCCGGCCGCCCCGGCCCAGCGGTCATTTTAGCGTGGCCGGTGGGGAGCCGGCGGCGAGGCCTCCCCGGCCTGTGTGTCCCTGAGCTGCTGCGGGGGATCGCGCTGGAAGTGGTAGCGGTGCCCTACAAGTGACGGTGGCTTCCTCCCGGTCCTTGCCGAGGCCTTCTTCCCGGTTTGGGGCTGTTGGAGGCTGCAGTCGGGGTATGTGTTTCTGCTGCTCGGATAAGTTCAGTGCAGCGGTTTTGTCTGGGTTGGGGGCATGGTTATTTAGGCAGCAACATGCAGTTTGTGTTGTGGCAGGCACCCTTCCACTTAAACCAAGGGCTTAAGCCTGCAGCAGGCTGTCATCTTTTGGAGTTTTATTGTATGAAAAGTTTCTGTTGTTCCTGTGTTCACCCCTGTGGAGTGTAGCCAGACTTGTAGGCTCTACAAAAAAGGCTGGAGTGCGTATCCAGTCATGTTTTTCCACAGGATGTTAGGATGGAGGATGTTAAAAAAGAAAACTAATTATTTTCCTTCCAGTAACAGCATCAAAATACAGAAGCTTCCACCAAATGTGCTGATGTGATGTGGAGGCATTTGGCAAAGCTGATAGTATTTACTTGTACACCCATGTGGACCGACTTAAAGTGTGCTGTTGTGTTCTGAAGTCCATTCCCTGGATGTTTGTCCAGGCTTGTCCTGTAATAGGTGTCATTGCGTAAGAGTTACAGGGGAGTAAAGAGCACGCAGGGTTTCCTTCATTCTTGTATAGATCTTGTGGGCACATCTTAACTGTGCCAAGCTACGCTGAAGAGAGAAGGGTGCAGTTTGGTAAACTGCCCTATGGACTTCATAGGGGTGTGGAAATCAAGAAGAAACTGTTCTCTTCCTCCTCCTGCTTCCAAGCAAATGATTTTCTTTGTCTGATGTCACCTTAAATAATTTCTTTCATAGAGTGCTAATCCTGTTCTGAACTGTGGTTGGTAACTCAACAATTGAGGAAACAAATATGTCAATTTCTCTTTAGTCTCTTTCCTATCTCTCCTTTAACTCTCATAGCTTTGCTCTTTTAGTTCTGCCTGATTTGTTTATCTAGTGCTGAGTTATTTACACCTGTTCTTTATATTAATCACCTTACCCAGAGCAAGGACACTGGCTCTTCTCTGATCTGCCATATATTCAGGCCAAAATAAGTTTGCGTTAGGATGATTTCTGTTGCTTATGATACCGAATATCAAAGTCTGTGATGTATCAGTGGCATAATTCCTTAGGTTTACTACTTTCCAGATAGAGCAGAACAAATTCTTCACTTCTGAAGAAACCATCTTCTGTGTATTTCATAGGATACCTCTTAAAATACTTCTTTGTTTTACAGAACTATGAATCATGTTAAAATAATAACAGATTAAAAAAAAGTTGCTCCTTGACTAATCATAAATTTATGGCAGAAATGAACAAGATTGTATGTTGTGTAATACAGTTGTGAGAGTGTGATCTGAGAATGCAAGTTTGCATTTCAACTCCTTGTTACTTTATGGCCTCAGATGGCACATTCAAAACCTTATACAAATAGCTTGAAAGAGATAGTGGCAAGTTATCAAAGGGAGAGTAGCATTAACGAAAACTACTGAAAAGTTGCTATGGTTACAGATAAAGGTAATCCCTGTTCCTGTGAAAGCGTGTCCTTTTGTAGCAGCTATATTAATCAGTCTGATTTCTGAGAGAGTTTTAAGTATGCAAACTTCTGGCTCCATTTTCTTGGCAGCTAATAGCTATGCAGCTATTCTTCTTATGTTTTCTAAATAGCGAATGGGTTATGACTTGCATTCAAGATACTTGATTTAAGCTACAGAGAGTACAGTTTAGGGATAAATGTAGTTGGACCATGCTAAATTCAGTGAAACCTTTAGTATGCTTTTTTTTTCCTTCCACTCAAGGTATCTGATGTCAAGGCAAAGCCTTTTAAAACGCCTAGATACTTTCTCAAGGAGTCTGACTGAAGCAAGTTATGTGGCCATCTATTACTGGAGGCCTTGGTGGTACAGCTGTACAAGATATAATTCTATGTCCTGATTTTAAAAAACCCTCAAACATAACAACAGATAAAGACATAATTGAACACATGCCCCCAAACCCAAAACACTTACCTCAAACAAACAAAAAAAAAATTACTAAAAAAAAACAATCTTGAAACCAAACCAGCATGGCAACTGTTGAGAGGGATTGAGACCTGTTATGGATATGCAGCTTTATAAGCCAGGAGGTAACAGGGAAGGGAAATGATTGTCTTAGTGGCTTATTCCCTATATTAAAGGAGACAGTTGGGATTTAACATGTGGATGAGCTTTCATGTTCCTGGGGTGGCTAAGCTTTAGGTGGTTTGAAGGAGCTGCTAAGACTTACAGGGGAATGTGTTTGTCTGATGCATCTATACTGCTGTCCAGACAACTAACCAGTCTCTTCTGATAAAGACTCAGTATTTACCACATGTGCATCTTTTGTTGTTTCCAGAATTGATTATTGCAGTACAGCAGCATATCTTGGATTGAAAGCAGCAAGAGGAAATCTCAAAGTTCTTCAAGACTGCTGGAATCTCATCTGTCTGGTATGTTGTTCTTTCTGGACTCCTGGAAGAGCAAGCTGAATTCTTTGTATGCAAGGGCCTCCTTAGTTATTTCTAAGAAACCTGAAGTGTCTAGGATCTTGGCTTTTTATCAGCAACTTCATTCTTGGGAATGAATGTGCTGTGTATTGCTGACTGGTGTATAAGGTTGGTTTTGGAAATAGTGTTTGTAGTGACACAGTGAATCTGTCAGCTCTAGAACCTTCAGTGAACATACACTCTGAAATTGTTTTCATCTTACTGATCCAGCCCGGAAGTCCCAGTTACTTTTGCAGCTTTTAAAAACTACAATCAAGTTGGGAAGTCAAGTGCTAATTGACTTTCTAGAGACTGCCCACTGTTATATTGAAGATACGTGAAAATGAATGTTTCTTCCATCACACAGGGAATTTTCTCCCCCTGTCCTTAAGTAAACATGGCCCTCATGAAGTCTGTGTTGTTTAGCTTTGATTACAAAATGATTACTAATGTCTTAGTCATTTCTGAAATGCCCAAGTTCTGAAATTCCTACATATATAATGCAGCAAGTTTGAGAACTGTTGTTTATAAACAGGATTGCAGCATCTGAGGATATGAAAGGAATGGGAAGCTAAACATTACTTTCAAGACTGTCTCTAATAATAAAAAAGCTGTAAGTCAGAGCTATAATTGTTTGAAAATAATAAAAGCTTCGTTACATGCTGTCTTGCTGACATAACTGTCAACCAGAGGGTAAAGTCCTTTTCTACAATGCAAGTTCAGTACGTGTGTGCTGCAGTTCAGTTGCTTTGCTACTTATTAATGTGTACAGAATCCAGGAGGTACAGTGTATTTTAAGACTGAAAAACAGGTGCAGAATGTGAGGAAAGCTGTTGTGCTTCACACTGATCTATTGGGAGCCATGCAGTGAGTAACCATTTCTTCATCTAATTCCTGAACAGCCATCACATGTACCTTTTGATTGCTACTATTCTGGTCACTGAACTGGTGACTTAAAAGGTTCTGTTCTTGATCTCTTGAGTCCTCCACACTTGTCTTTTCTGTGTGTAAGATTGCAGAACAAATGGCGTTGTAGCTGTCCCATGATTACGGTAGTCAAATGAGAGTTGTGTGCTTTCTCTTTTTACTGTCAGTGCAAAGTTTGGTAGCAGCAAAGTAAAGCTTTCAAATGCTGCTGTCAAAACTTCCCTGCTTAATGGACTTGCAGCTGCAGTCTGCTGTTTTGAGGCTTCTGTGTTGTTACAGATGTTGTAAGAACAGCAAAGCCGTAACTGGACCTTAAAGTGGTGCCTCTGCGTTTTCTTCAACATGTGTATTCACAGGGAAAACAGGTTGCTTATGTACAGAAATTGAGCTTATAAGTTAGGTTTATATATCTAGTTTCACTAGGCTCCTGTCAGCATGGGATAATACCTTGAATGACATTTTTTTTGTCTGGATTTCCAGCACCTACAGATGTATTAACCCTTGATTTGTAGTACAGTGAGGCAGGTTCAGCTGTGAACCTCATTTGCATGTGCCACTTCATAGATTTTTATTAATCTTCTGTGAGGATAGCAAATCACTCTTGTGGCATTCTTAGTATGACAGTTTTGTATCGTGTGTGGTTTATTTTGGTTTGGGTTTTTGTTTTGCTTTAAATGAGGTGAGCAAACCTAGGAGGTCAGTGTTGGATAGAGGAGAACCTGTTTTGCCGTTCCCCTTACACTCTGGGTAAACCCTACTCTTGTTTATCAGAAGCTGGCCAAACTTCTGCCAGAGCAGTGACTTGGAGGCAGGTGGAAGGGTCTGATGAGCACCAGAGTTGGCTAAAATGTGTGACTGGGGGGGGAAATTAGGTGAGAAAAAGGAATGAAACTTCTCACTTGTAGTGATAAGGAGCTGCTAGTTGCCTGTGTAACAGAAGCATGAGCTGAAATGGGCATGGTTGGTGATAAACATTACTTTTCATCACTGTTGCAGTTGTAAGGTTGCTGGATGTCTGTGGTAGCGTACAGAGCTGGAGAGTTTTGGGGTAATGTGGCTAGTTTGGGTTCCTATTCCCCCTCCCCCCCTTTTGAAAATACTTAAGCAATAACACTGACTTTAGGCTTGTCGTCGTGTCTTCTAGCACTAGGTGGTTTGATTGGTAAGACTTGAGACTTACACTATTGTTTTTATGGGCCTAAATTCAATGTGTTCTAAACTGAATCTTTCCAAGATCGATTACTGAAATGCTTAGAGGACGTTTTACTGGTATGTTTTATTTGCATGAACTGTTTCTTGGGTTTGACTGCTTAGATAATGTTTGGTCAAAAAATGCGTCATGTAAGTATGGCCTCAGAGTTACCCTCAGGGGACAGGATTAACTTGTAAACTCTGTTCTACTGACTTGTGCAGAGCACTGAATTCAGGTGTAAAGGTTAAGGTCTGTTTCTCTCTGCTTATATTTTAGGTTCTGTAGGGGAAGTTATGCAAATCTTGATAATTCTGTTTGTGTAGTGTTTACTACTTAGTAACTTAAAACTGTATGAGCTGCTGCTTTTCAGTCCTATTTGGATTTGTGGTGTGACAGATTGCTCTAAAATAGAAGGTAACACTAAATGTGCTGTTTGGCTGGTTTAGAGGAATTAAATGACCTTCCAGAAGGTGTGTTTTATGCTCTGTTGGTGCATGCATCGCAGCTCTAGGGAGTACTTGGCTGTAAATATTTTCCCTGATGTTGGGTGGTATTTGCAGTAAAGCAGATCTGCTAAGATGTCTTGGGCTTGATCAGTCAGCATTAGGAAAGCTACAACAGGGACTTATTTTGTGGTACAGGCAGAAGGTGAAGGGAAGGCGGGCTGCTCCAGCACTGGAAGAGGAAAGTGGGAAGAACTGAAACGGAGGAGTTCAGCCCTTGCACAGTACAAAACTGAACCCAAATATGCTTACACCGAGTGCTGCATCTTCCCCTAGCTTTGTATCTTTAATTAATTTACACTAAACATGTGACAATGTTTTATACAAGTCAGCCTTGCTGTGCAGATAAGTGGTGTGTAACCATGATGATACTTGTGAGTGCAGGGGGAGCACTGGCTGTGTTTTGGCTCTGCCCCAGCTTGCTTGTTTGGAATGGGTCGAGGTGTCACATCTGCACGTGTGAAATATTTATTAAGCCTTGTTTTGGTTTTACTCTTCTTGCATGTTCCGGACTTTTTACTTGATAGATGGGTGGAGAACCCCACCAGTGTTTATGTTGTGGAAAAAGAAACACTCTTCACCTAAACAACAGGGTTTTGTGCAGTGCTGAGAGGAAGTTACGCTGTGAGAATCGCTTTGGGTTGTGAGAATCTGACCAGGGTCTTGTAAATGTGTTCAGTCAAGTGAAACCTGAATAAGCACAAAAAGTTTCTGGCAGAGCCATGGTACCTTGTGAGATGGAGACGGTCGCTTCCTGCGGAGCTCCTCTTGTGCTGACTCACGCTTTCAATTGAAACAAGCCTTGGGAACGGGCATCCCCACGTATTTTTAGCCAGGGTTATTAATTGACGTAGTGTGCCCGGCTTCGCGGGGTAGCTCCAGCCACTCTCTAAGAGTGGATGGGCTCAAACCCCACGTCTGATTTTACCTGTAAGTAGAGCAAGCGGTAGTTGTATAACTGCAGCGGGTAAAGCATTTCCACCCGGCTCGCCTGCTCTCCCTACCCCAACCCATGCGTCCTGAGCGCGGCGTGCAGGGTAGGGGTGGGTGCCCGCAGGGACCGGTGCTGCCGCTCGCAGGGCACTCTCCGCAGTTGGCCCGGGGCGACTCGTCGCCAGAGGTTGTAGTTTGTCACAGCCCGGAGCGGGGTCCTGTCCCTTTAAGAGCGCGCTCGCCCAGGGTGTTCTAACCCGCCCAGCCTAACCTGCTAGCAAGGAAAAGTTCTTTAAATAATGGATGTGCCGCTCCGCCAATCGGGGAGCGGAGCCTGGCTGGCGGGGCGGGGCTTTCTCTGCTCGACCAATCCTGTCTGAGGAGCGGGGCTAAGCGTCCTGGCTAGGTTGCGCCGAAGTGCAGCTCCAAGTGAAGTTAATCTGGGGTGAAGCAAACAGCAAATTGAGGCGATTTCGTGGGTAGGAATTTTCCGGTTCTAATCGTGTCGTGTGGTGTGATTTCGCCCCCCCGGGGCAGCGGACTTCATGTGCGTGGGGCTTTTTCTCCATTGTTTCGCTTTCTAATGATGGCAGGATATTAACATTTATGCGGGGAAGCAGAACAAAAGGGCTCTTTAGACGGGAAATAAGGTGTTGAGAGGTTCAAACTTGACCGAGTTTTCTTTTCTCATCTGTTGGCTTGCACCGGGTGTTTACGCGTGGAAGGATCGAGTCCTTCCAGCTTATTTTATGGAGAAATGTTAAATCTAAAATAGGGAGGATAATGCTGCTGGTTTGGAGTTACACAATGTTACAGGAAGAGAGCTCTGTTTTAACTCTAACTTCTCTGATTCTGATGAGATTTCGGCTAACTAATGATGACAGCTGCCACGGGATTATTCAGTGATAGCATTTGCTCCGAGTCATTTGTCTTAAATTGTCTTTTGTTGTATCACTGAGGACGGCTGTGCTGTTGTCTGTATGTTTGTTCTTGGTGAGATGAATGTCTCGCAGGTCTTTAGCATTTAGAACAAAGATCTGTAAAAACTACGTAGAACACTGCATTTTTTTTTTTTTTCATTTTAATCAGTTCTGTAGAGTGTCTGGGTCTCTCAGAGCTCTGATTACAACCACAGGCAGGATAATTAAGTGTTTCTGCTCTGTGTTGCAGCTACAGCCCTTCCAGCAAGGGAAAAAAAGAGGGGGAGGAGATTATTTTCCTTTGGAATTGGTCAGAATCTCTTTCGAATCCTGTATTGCCCGTTGCTAGCAGGTGTTTTCTTTGAGGGAAGATTTATGTTCAGTTTCTGTAACAAGTTTATCGTGAATAATATTTTTTTTTAGTGATGCTTTGTGCATCTGAAGGATCTCCAGGAACAGGAAAAGTATGATTTGCCACGGGTGGCATGGGATAGAGTGAGAGGGAGGAGAGCAGGAAGTGGCGAGTCAGGAAGCAGGGGGATTTAACGCGAATCGAGATTTTCTTTTAATTGTCATCCTCTCCGTATCTGACAAGTATGTTAGATGAGGCCATGTACAGAACAGTGCTTTCAGAATGGGAAATGTATCTTCTTCCATAAATACAACGTTTTTTTATAGAAAACACTTATGTCTATATGCAGCTGCTCCTGGGACTTGGAAAGAAATACTCATGGGCCTGATACTTGTTGAGTCTGAGGAGTTTGATGGGTTCTGTATCATTTTTTTTCAAGAGGATAAAAGAATGGATATGAAAATTGAGTAACAATCTTCCAAATGACAGTGGAGAGCAATTGCTTAGACCTTCACAAGGTGTAAGCAAGTGTGATTATTAATGTATACCTCTTTCTTTCGGTTTCACATTGAGCCATTTTGCTTTCTCCCAACATGCAGGGTATGGATTACTTTTCTGTATGTCAGTGTCTTGATGTGCTGGCATTTTGCCACACTTCAGCAGCTTATAGGTCTGAATTACTAATTCACTCTTGCTGGTTTTATCTGTTAATACCTTTTTTTAATGTTCTAGATTGTATTTAAACCCTGGAAATACTACTTCAGAATGAGCAGGGACTGTATATGGTGTTTTAGCTAAGAGATAGTCCAGATCTTGTGTATCAGGGGAGATATTTAAGACTGGGGTAAGTGTTTAAAACCCTGTATTTTGATTAATTTCTTAACTTGCAAGTGCTGCTAGGCCTTGACTGAGTGGCTAAGGCAGATGTCTGAGGTGAGGACAAGAAGAATAATATAGTTCACTGTAATTTCTGTAAAGATATTATGAACACATGCATTAGACTTGCTTAGACAAAAGGAAGCAAATTTCAGTATTTGTGTGTTATTAAATACTACATTTAGCCAAAAGCTTGTTTTGCTTAGAACAGGAAACCAACTGAATACATGAGGCAGCTTGGTTCATATTGCTTGATGATTGAGAAGCCATTCTTCTTGGGTCCTCTCTCCCCCCCAACTTAGTTAGGAAAGATGTATTATCTGGGACCAATTTTCCTGATTTATTCCACACAGAAGTACAATGCTCAACTCTCTCAGCACATGTATACAATTGTAATGCAGGCTGTTTGTAGAAAGCAAATCTGCCCTAAAGGATAAACACACCACTTTGCTGGCACAGCTGTACAACTTCTGTATTCAGGCTGCAGCAACTGTTTCTTGCCTGCATTCAGAGCTGTCGCTGGCAGGACCCATGTTGTCCCCGCATGGCAATTGGTTGTTCCAGCACTTCTTGTTCATAAAACCTCTTGCACATGCTCCATCTGCAGATCTTAAACACTGTGAATGTGTTGTGTGCTGTGGGATTTATGTGTTTGCTTTTTGTGCCAGGATAGAATATACATCTCTGTGAATGAGATTCTTAGGAGGCCTTGTAAACCTGTATACAAAATGCAGAACCAAATTTGATCTCCCTTGTTTATGAGGCAAAGGACTGTTGGTGGCACTTTCCAGAGTCATGAAGGGTGGTGTACCATGTGCTGGGTTCATAACCCTGTGCTTTGGTACTGTTTAATACTACTTGGAGAAGGCTGCATGTCTCTCCCATGGGATGATCTCTGTGAAACATGCCTGGAGCCTTAGGGAGGGCAGGCATCCATCCTGCGAGCTGTGACATGGGCTCTCTGCTTGTTGAGAGCCCTCTGCTACACACGAGGGCCTCCTGCCACTCTTTCTGCAGAGTGGGTCGTGTGAGCACTGGAGGCAAAGCCAATAGGCTGGCTTAAATCATTTTAATTAGAGGCTGGAGCCAACCCAACTGACTCTCTTCTTCTCCTCTTCCTCCCCCTATTCCCCAAGTGGTTTAGTGATCATTTCTGCTAATTGCTGTGTGCCCAAGGCAGAAGGGAGTGGGGGAGAGGAGTAATGGCATCTTGGAGAGTGTCAGCTATATCCAAAAAGGGACATCTGCCCATAGTTGTAGATGTGGGGTTAGGAAAGCTGTAGTGAAGAAGTGAGCTCAGGAGCTGCTGATCATCACAGCTTGTTGCAGGGAAGGTTGGTACTGCAGGGACAGCCCTCTCCTGATGATACAAGTGCTCCTCACAGAGATAGTTGGCCTCCCGTGGTGTGAAGCTCAGCCTGGGTGGGGCAAATGATCTGGCCAGTGATGTTTACACTGTAATAAGGTTTTGTGAAAATAAGCAGTTAATTACATATGACCTACAAAGGAACAAAAATAGCTTGGATCTCTTCTTGCTTCAAAATCCCTTTAACAGAGGCATGAAACACTTGGGATTTTTAAACCTGCTTTTTTTTTTTTTTTTTTACCTTTACAAATATCAGGAACATTAAGTCTTCCTTCCCTGTTCTTGGTAGATGTATCACATGTGTCATAAGCTTCTCAGCCCTTAATTGAAGGGGTGGGGTGATGTATTTTTAACAGATCCCTTCTTCCAACTGTGTTTATAGGCCTTTTGAGCTAAACAGATTAGCAAAAACATTCTTAATCAAGTTGTGTTTTCTTGCTCATTCTCCAGTTGTTAACAGGAGCAGTTTTTCATTTGAAAATAACTTTTTTGACTTAATTCATCTTCTGTTCCATTTATATCAACTCAATCTTCTGAGTATTACTTAGACAAATGAGCACTCATTTTTGAGTATTTCCTAAAAATACCTCATTTTTAAGCAGCAGTTTTACTAAACTTGAAGCTCTTCCTTTAACATAATCTTGCAGAAGCCAGAGCTGTCTCCATGCTGAAGACCACCCTAATCAGCCATTCTGCCCTGTCAGGGTGTATTTATATCACAGGACTCTAACCTTCAGGATATGGTATTTGTCAGTCTGAAATGTAATAATGCTGTATCTGGAGAGCTAAACTATAAACAGTGTGGCTGACTTGGCAGGTCCTGGCTACCACGTGGACAGTGTAACTAGCCCAGGGTTTTAGACAACACTACACTGGTTTGTCCTGATACTACTGCATTTTTAGCTATGTAAAGGATTAGGAAAACAAATGCAAACGTAATAATCAAATTGGAGGGGGAGCTTAATAGCAGTTTTTGAGGATAGAAGTGAAGTGCTTTCAGCTTGTTTAAATATTTTGCATCGGATATGCTGTTTTTAAACAAAGGCTGAAGATTTCACCATTAGCTTGAGCAAGGCAGGCAGTTTTTGTGTGTGGGCCACTGAACATAATTGGTCTGATGAAAGCAGAATATTGCATGGGGAATGCAGATATAGTTCTACTTAAAGTTTTGAATTGTATTTGCAGGTAAGAGGCAAGAGAGGCCTACTGATGCTGTGGCAAACGTATAAAATTTCAGTACCTAATTTGGACATATTCATGCCTTTTTATGTACAAAAGGCTGTCTTTGATTTCGATTTCAAAAGAAAACATTTAATGAGTTGTTGATAGTGCTGTTTTGAGGATGGGGTGGCAGGGGAGATAGGAGACTGCCGAGGAGGGTAAAATTGCTTCTCTGTTATCCCCTGAAAGAATTTAACATGTTTTTTCTAAAACCATCTCTAGAATCAAGGCCTAAATGCAGTGTTATGTTACCACATAGTGAAATGTTTTCTTTGCCAGCAGAGTGACCTTGTATTGGAATCTGAGCCATTATCAAGGTAGGGGCATAAGAAGTGGCTGTATTTGACTGTTAAACTGAAACCTTTGGAGATGGTTCTTCCTGCCTAGTTCCTTCAGAATTGGGTAAGAAGCTTGAGGTAGCTTTTGTTGCCAATACAGGAGTATTTTCCAAGTGAACTTCACCTGACTTATGTTGGGATTATACTATCCAGGTGGTCGCTAGTATGATGTACTAGTGGATGTTGGTGTGAAGTCCTTGAATGAAGTGATTTTGTAAGTATTAATTAGAATTAGTTATCAAACAAATGCTGTTGTTCTGGTGAAAAGTAACTAGCAAAGTAATTATTTTAGTGTTTACTGATATCAAAACAATTTTGATTACTATTTTACTAAAAAAAAAAAATAATGTGGCAATATAGAAGGACTTACTGGGAACATTTTTTAGGGATGAGACTATGGAATTGCTCCATAGGGTTGTTTTGAATATCAGTGTATTTTCATTGGGTTTGTTTAAAGTATCCTGGGGAGGAGGAAGGCAGCATTAGTAACAACAGGTCAAGGTAGGTGTATTATTACTTACATAACAAAATGTCAGCGGAGTGTGACAAACTGTGCAGGGCTGAGATCAAGGAGTGTTTGATTTGCTGTGGACTGGCCTGGCAGCCATGCATGAGGGATATTTTTGCTTTCCAAATAGGTCTAGTCATACTGGACTTAATGCTTTGAGTGAGATTCAGAATTCTTAAGCATAGCAGTGAAGTAATTGTCTAGCTTTAAATCATCTGTGTTAAAAACAAGAAGAAAACTTGATTTCACACTTTGGTCACTTCACCGATTGTGTTGTCTTCTTGCATTTGCTTTTTCTTTTGGTGTCTATGAAACTTTTGACTGTTACCTATGTTTTCTCTTATTGCAAGAATTAAAAGTGTTATTCTGCAAAGTCATCATGTGACTGATCTGTGGTCTTAAGTTTATACCTAGTCATTCTTTATATAAATAAATCCTGATTAGTTGATATCCACTTATCCTCCTTTTATCCCCCATTGCACAATCTGAGTGCTTGAAATATCTGTCTGCTCTGAGGAGTACCTCTGTGCTTGCTGCAGCTCTGTCACCTGAATTTCTCAGACTGTCTAGGCCTGAGATGAAGAATTTATTGACTTGTCTTTGTATGTCCTGATAGCTTTTTCTGATGAACTTAGGCAGGGTGACATATACAGAGTAAAATGCATGTTGCAGTGTTGCTGGGTTTGCTTAAGCAGCATTGAGTTAGTTGTTTAAAATGGGAAGGTCCTCTCTTAAAACCTGAGGTTATGCATTAAAATTAGTGATTTTAACTTAGGGGATACAGATACTGTTCAACAGTAGTGTGGTGCTTTTTGTCCTACCAAAAAGAGTATGGGACAGGAGAGATATCTATGGGACAGTGTTAAGGCATTGGGCTTTTGTTTTTCAAGCCATACCAAGGACATGGTACTTGTGGAATTAACCTAGTATAGTGCAGCAGCTAGATGCCTCTGAATGAATCTTTAGGTCAAGCACTGGTCTTGGAGATTCTCCCTCTTGTTTCTGATCTTATTCCTTAATAAAAGGGAATATACTGTGCTCTTTTTCTGTTGTTTCCTGGTAGAAGCCCTGTTGGCCAGTGTTTGTGAGTGGAATGAGCATTGTGATACAAAGCTACACCTTGCTGATAGTTGAGGTGTAATATCTTATGAACAGGTTTTGTTCCCTCTTCATCCATTCTAAAGTGGGATGCAGGCTTTTATATGCCAAGCACAATAATTGAAAAGAGATCTGGTTTGAATTTTCTGTATTCGTCTACTTCTCCTTTTATATCATGAATTTTCCTTTATCTAAAGTGCTGTTACTCTGTCATGTGTCAATCTGTTCTCAGGCAGAGTACAGTCAGTATGGCAAGAGGATAAAAAGAGAAGTCAAATCTACTTAAAAAGTTATTATTCAAAAGGCTTCTTAAAATGCAAATTTCTGTTTATGTGGCTTGAGGAACAAGGGGGAAGTCCCATGGCACTACTTAACAGCTTGGCCTTTTTACATACAAGTCCCTGCCTTAAAGATATAATGGGTATATTTTTCCATGTAGAATTGTAGAAAACTCTGTACAAAGGTACCATTGTAATAAATGGGGAGACAGTGGCATCCAGCCATGCTATTTTTAGGCTATTGTGCTCTTAACTTGCTGATTTAAGTGTTCTGGACAGTAAGTGGGGGAGACATTCTACTAGAAATGCATGCTCACATAGCTGAAACTTGTCTGAAAACAGAATGAATAGTAAACCTGGTTGTCAGAAAAGCAGTTTGCAGAATAGTACCTGGAGTATTAGTAGGTAAAAGGGATGCTCTGGTGATTAAAGCACAGTGTTTGCAATGCAGACTCTTACTCAAAAGCTGTCAGCTCTGTCTTGTCAGTTGAGAAATTGAAATACAGGCAGTCTGCTCTGTATGGGCTTGGGAAAGAAGGATAAAAAAAAATTCTGTTCCATGATGGCATTTTTCTCCCCCACTGCCAGTTGTCCTTAATCAAGTTCTTCCAATAGTTTTTAAGCTTTTCCTTCCATCAAACAGTGTAATGACCTCTCCATCTGAGCAAGTGGTGTAGTTTAAGAAACCAGAAAGAAGAGTGTATCACAGTGCAAATTTCTGTTTGGTCCTTAGCCCCTTATATATTAATCAGGCACTGTCTTGGCTAGTTAATGCTGCACAAGGCAACTCTTAATTTTCACTCACACTTGGTGATGTGAGCCTTAGAGCTCAGTACTGATACTGCCTGGGTAGTTTCACCTTCCTTCTGCAGCAGAGCTGCAGAGCTGCACTGTAAACCAGATACGGGAACCAATCCAAGCTTTTGAAGAACGAAGCCTTCAAGGTAGATGAGTGCCTGACCCAGCAACCCTGTGGCAGAAGTGTCTAAAGCCATGAGTTACGTGTATCATAAAGTTGTTGCATACGTTACGTATAAATACATAATAATACGTATAAATGCATGTGTATTGGTTGCGCTTGCACATTTACACATTACAAGTGTTTCAGGTAGTGTAATGTGACAACTGAGAGGAAACAAAGGACAGATGCAAAACTTCATAGTGTGACCAGTTGGTATACTCGCATCTTTAGTGAGACTTGAGAGTGTATTAAAGTGATGGATAAATGCCAGTTGCTCAGCATGGTGGTTGTTGATCAACTGCATAATACTTTCTTATGCTCTATACGGTGTCATAGGTTTTAGTATTTAGACATCCAGTAAATTGTTTGGCATCATGTAACCTGGCTTCCTCAGTGACTGAAATAATAATTAAGGAAAAAAAGCCCAACCAACCCAACAATGAAAAACCCTAGAATAGCATTAGGGTTAAAGCAAAGTAGCACCTTTGAGTCCCTTGACTAAATTTAAATGCATTGCAAAAGAAGAGGAATGCAGCTTCACCACAGGGAACTTCATACTTACACCTCTTCAGCTGAAAACTTGCCCTTAAATACACTCTTTGTTTGGTCAGGCTTTAGCTTTAGGTTGAGCTCCCCATCAAACCACAGTATGGGTATTGTATAATTTTGAACACTTAAATTAGACGTAGTGCATAATTCTAAATAAAGCAACACATCATACATGATAATCACAATGTTCTTGGAAGTTAAGTTGAATTCAAGATGCCCCAGCCAGAAATTATGACGATGATCACCTTATTTATTAACAGCCAGGAACCCTGATATTAAAGTAGGACCTCCCTTAGCATTAGGCCCACATAGAGCTGTAGCATTATAAGCTAATTAAAATTCTCCATAGTGCTGTTTATAAAAACAAATTATAATGTGTTTTGTGCTTACTGTCAGTTCTCAGCAACAGGTGTTTTTGTTAACAAGAAACTGTCTATTTTGGGGACTCGTGTTAAAGCGGATTTTATCTCTTCTGAATTTGATATACTTAAAATAAGTGAAACTTATGCTGTATTGAGAGAAGATTACTTTTTCACTGATGTTCAAAGGAAGCGATTACTGAATCTATATCTATTCTTCCAGTAACTATGTGGGTAATCTTGTGTTTGAATCCTTCTTATGGGTTACTTTTTACCAGTTTGTAAAGCCAAACCTGTTTTAAAGCACAGCATCAAAGGTAATGTATGGATTTGCTCTCCTGTATCCCTTAAACTTTAGTCTGGTATCTTAAGGGAATATAGAAAATTATAGAATCTCCTGATTCTAAGTATGCTTAGCCTCTGATTTCTGGGATGTCCAGCTTTAATATGTGATGCCAAAGAAAGTGGAATGTAGTCTTGTCTGTTTCAGAGGAGCTTTCTTATCTTTTGTAGAGCATTTTAAAAGGCGTTTCTGTAATCTGACAGATTTCAAGTAAGCTCTAAATTTATAGGGCTGTGTAGAAATCTGGAGAGCAAATTGATGGTTTCTGTAGTCTTTGGCTTAGGCCTCTTAATGCCAAAATACAGGGAAGAGATAGCACAAACTCTAGAGGAGAGGAAAGGGCTTCTTGAGCAGTATCTGCAACTAGTGCAGCATGACAGTGGTCCAGCTACATGTGGTGGAGGCTGTGGTTTGTGTGAATTGATGTAGCAGGCTGCTGACAAGCAAGTACTGAGATAAAAGAACAAGGAGCAAGAGTCATGATATTCTAAGGAGCTGCTTTCTCTCATTTCATCCAGAGGGACCTTGACACTCTTGTGAGGTGGGCAGATGCCAACCTGATGAAGTTTAACCATGCCAAGTGGAAGGTCCTACACCTGGGTCGAAGCAATCCCAGGCACAGCTACAGGTTGGGCAGAGATGAGATTCAGAGCAGCCCTGAGGAGAAGGACTTGGGGTGGTGGTTGATGAGAAAATGAACATGAGCCGGCTTCAGTGTGCTCTTGCAGCCCAGAAAGCCAACCGTATCCTGGGGTGCATCAAAAGGAGCCTGACCAGCAGATCGACGGAGGTGATCCTGCCCCTCTACTCTGCTCTCGTGAGACCTCACTTGGAATATTGTGTGCAGTTCTGGTGTCC
>JASSUY010035323.1:0-20471 GCA_032466535.1 Forpus xanthops
AGACTGCGTGGAGACCTCATAGCAGCCTTCCAATATCTGAAGGGGGCCTATAGGGATGCTGGGGAGGGTCTCTTCATAAGGAACTCTACTGAGAGGACAAGGGGTAACAGGTTCAAACTTAAACAGAGGAAGTTTAGATTGAATATGAAGAAGAAATTCTTTAGTGTAAGGGTGGTGAGGCACTGGAATGTGTTGCCCATGGAAGTTGTGAATACTCCATTGCTAGCAGTGCTCAAGGTCGGGTTGGACATAGCCTTTGGGTGGCATGGTTTAGTGGGAGATGTCCGTGCCCCTGGCAGGGGGGTTGGAACTAGATGATCTTAAGGTCCTTTCCAACCCTAACTATTTTATGAGTCTATGATTCTATATATATGCATGTCTCTCTTCTGGCTTTCCCCCACCCCACCTTGCAAAGCAGCACAGAAGAACCATTGTATGACCTGGACTAAAAGGTAAAGGACTTTTCCTTGACCTTCCTTAAACAGGTAACAGCTGTGGCTCTAACTCAGCTTAAGTCAGACCACAAGATTAGCGTTTTTCAAGTAAGATAACCACTCTCAACTGCCTGAGTTGCTCCTTTTTCCCAGAGTGACCTAGAGAAGAAGGCAACTACTGACACCCCCCTCCCCCCCAAGAATTAGCTTAGGTTAATTTAAAGCTACTAGTGCAGCAAGTGGCTTGAGAAGTTAAGATAGAAACTTCAAGGACTGAAATCACAGCATTCAGGGGTCTGAAGCCGGGAAATATATAACCTCATACTAATTATAGCATCTTTAGGCAATTTCCCTCTTCTGGTAATGACTCGTTCATTTATAAACCAACATTAGTCACTTTTCTGACCTCATTGCCAATAAGTAGCACCGTCGATCACACTTTCCAGTCAGAAGGTGTTCTTCAAGTGTAATATGGCTTTTCAGTCCCACTGTGCTGGGGTCTAAAACTTGTGAACCTAATGCACAGATGTGCACAATAAGCTTTCTCCATGTTACACTTAGATCTTTTGCTTGCAGTGAGCAAACATAAAGAGGGAGGCAAAAATCTGATAGTATTTAAATACACGGTGCTTGAGCAAAGCACCCATGAAATCCTGTGCATACTGTGTTGCTAATGCTGCTTTTTCATATTCAGAAGTGCGGATGATGAATCTTGCTACTTGTAATTCTTATTTTCACACTTGGAGCACTGATCTCACACCAATAGCCCCTCACCTCTTACTGCTTCTCAGCAGTCAGCGCTGCCCTTACTCAGCTATTGTCCTGACCCAAACTTGCATTGAAATAAGCAGAGAAAGACATGGAAAACCATACTTCAGTGTGTAACTGCAGTACTTTCTCCTTCACTGACTGCCTATTGCTGGAGGAATGTACAAAATAAAAAAAAATAAACCACACCACTGTTCCTATGAGTGGCTGCTGCTGTTCTGTTATCAGAGCTGAAAAGAGAGCACCCTTTCCCCACTCCATTTCCTTTACACTTGGCGAGGAAGGGATTTGAGTAGGAGGAAAGGAGAGCAAACACAAGACCACAGAAGTAAGCAACCAGGAGCAGAGACTGAAGTTTATCTCTTTCATATATATGCAAACAGTGGACTCTGATTACAGCCACCCCTTGTTCTAACCCCACTAACTGTACCCTCACTCAAAGGATTGCTGCAGAAACAACTGCTTGTCGCCATACTGAGCTAGGTTATTTCCTAGCCCCTGGTCTGAGCACAGGTATCTTTACCAAAAGACAGTATGTCTTTTATGTACTACAGAGATGGAGTCTGAAGCGCTACAGCCAATAGCTGCAATAAGAGAGTTTTGACTTCTCTTAGGTAAATAGCTCTTTTAAAGTAAAACAAGCTAGCCATTTGTAGCTGTTTCAGACCTGCCCTGGTACAGTAAATATGAGAGTGACCTTGATTTTTCACATCATTTCACCAGGCTGAAGCCACAGCATGAGACTTGTGTTTATAAAGCTTGAGAGAAGAAAAATAGACAGCAGGAAATCCTGTGACAGGCCTGTTTTGGTGATCATGTGAGAAACACAGTGGTAGGAGAAGGAAAAAAACACACCAAAAAAAAACCCTAAAACCAAGATCACCTGTGGCCAACCTGTAAGTAAGGAGACTGGGACTTGCGAGCCTCTCACTGATCTTCCCTCACACAACCCTAGCAGCAAGCATGTAGAGAAGATGGCAGTTGCGCAAAAGAGCAAGTAAAACAAGGGGGGAAAAAGTGATCTTTCTTTAGCTGTTCATCTGCTCCTCGTGCTCATCCCCTCACCTGAGGCTATCATCCTGCCACTTACATTGGTCACACAGACAATGCTTTCTAGATCTAAACGGAGATTGTAATTTCAGGTGGGGAAGAGAAACTAGTGGAAATTAGGAACTCCTAAGAAACACTCTTTTTCATGCAAGTATCCCTACTAACAGTGATGAACAAGGGAAAAGCATTGCAGGCATGACAGGGTATGTATATCAGCTAGCCCAAAGCTCAGATTTCAGGATGCTTTTAGGGTCTCTGCTTGTTTCAACAACTAACAGCGAGCGTGGCAGCCAAAAATCTTTTCTATTTTAGTTTTCTGTCGTTAATCTGTGCTTAGTGGGACTTTGCCAACCAGTTCCCCATGGTATTTCACCTCTTTGGACAATGGCAAAGGTCTTGCAACTCCACCTGACTGGTTAGGATCAGAGCCCCTCAGTCATGGAGTAGCACCAGCTGATGGAAAACCAGTGCTCCTGACCCTCGTACCTGCCTCTGGCTGCCTTTCACATACTTGTCTCTGAGCTACAACACCCCAATGGACTGAACCCTGCCTGTGGACACACAGGCTGATTTCTCTCCAACCACCAAGACAAGACTGAGATCTGCAGAAGAAATTACTGTCAGTGCTCCCTCTTTGCCTTACAGGAGCTGTCTTTAGAGAGGGGAGAGGGGACAGAAGGGATTGAGCACAGTACTCAGCTGAGATGTGATTTTTCCATCACTGACACACAGTGAGCCAAAAGGAAGCAGTGCAAGACTTCTGCCCCTCCTTTGGCTATCCACGACATCTCTTTGCTGAGAAAAGGCTCCCTGTCGAGTTCCTTGCAAACAGCCCTTTGTTATAAACATTCTTGGGCCTGGAGGCATGTAACTGGGCATATTTGATACACTTGGTTAATAAATAAACAAAGACCTCCTGTGACGGCCCTTCTGACTCCACAGAGGGATGCAGGGCTCCTTTCGGAGTGAGGCCAGCATCACGTGCTGGAGCCAGGCAGGGAGATGCTCCAGCATCACAGGGGAAGGGGCAGGTTGCTAATTTTGACAAGAGAAAAAAAGAGCTGGTGTGTCTGCTCAGAGTAAAAATGGGAAATGGTAAGAAGGTTTCAACAGATGAATACATAGCAAGACCTCAGCCTGAGGAGATTGTTTAGGATGAAATATAGGCTCTTCTGTTTGAAATTTGACCCCAGAAAAGGAGATGGTTTTGAATATACAGTATGTACTTTTTGCTGGATGCACCATGGGTATAATGATGGTTTACTATACCTGCTCCAAAGTGATTTATACACAAAAGCATTTGGCGAAGAACTATCTTTGCTACAATTTTTTTAAATCCAAAAACCAACCCGGCCTGATTATCACAGAGATGGAACAAAGCCAAAAGCTTTCAGCTGAATATTGTCTTCCAAGACTCAGTGGTTTCAGGGTAAGGAAACAGAGATTCAATTAATCCTGGTATTGGTATTGCAATAAAAAAATTCTGCTGAGTTTTGGTTCTGAAAAAAAACAAGTCCAAACTCCAAGCATCCTTGGGAAACAAATGAACAGCTGTTTAAAGTAGTACAGCTTGGAGTCTGCTCTCCTCCACAAAGTCTTCTGCAATGTATTGTCTGTTTTGCAAGCCTGCAGTCCTACAAGGTGTGATCACCACTAAGTGAAACTAAATTTAGACTTCAGCAACGAACTTGGTGGTTTTGCTCCAGTCCCTAGAAGAAACTCCTCCTCTAACTATCCTGTTCTTTCCCTTTGAGAGGCAGAGTCAGTAAAGCAGTGAATGTTGCAGGTACGACTGAAACAGACTGGCAGAGCAATGAGGCTCCCACAGCTGCAAAAGCAGTCAAGTCTGAGATAAAGATGTTTTTGCAAGTCTGGAATGGCAGGAGACTTTGAAATGTAAGTGCACTAACACTGTTATACAAAGATGTAAGAAATGCCAGTTCACTGAGTAAACTAATGAGCCTATCCCATCCCTGCTGCCACTACTTCCGCCTCATTTAAAGGGCAGTTTTGGCCAGAATGACAAATACTGTGTGAGTCACACGATGGGGAAGAGAGGTTGTGACACTGCTTGGGAATCTACCTTGCTTTGTCAGCAGTTGGAGGACTGATACCTGTCATGGTACAATGTCTGCGCATGGCGAGATGGATCCAGTTTAGCTCTGCACATCCCACAGGACCCATACGCACCCAACTAAGCATGTACAGCCAGTTAAAAAACACACCTGCACAAAGCCTCATTGTATACTGCATATGGGCAGTTGACAACATGCACATAGGTCTTTATGCCTGCACATTTTCTTGCAGTGTCTGAAAGTAGATGGATAAACACCTCTTCAAACTGATACTCAGCTTCATTCTCTCTTATCCAAACGTTTCATCAAAGGTCACTTACCTACAAAGCAGACATCTCTACCCAAGCTAGACACACCACATACCAAACCCTTTTGAAAACAAGGAACAAAAACTACATTTATCTGTTAATAGTGCAGGACTGACAGCCCTTACTTTCTATCTGCAATATTTTGCAAATTCTAAGAGACTTAAATCTCATAAGGTGATTATGCCATTAATTAGAGGAACACTGTCATCCCTGGAGTGCAACACAGCTGCTGTTTCAGCTGAGCAGCAAAGAAAAGCCAAGAGGGCAAGGTAGTGGTAGTGCCCCCAGTAGAAGCCCTCCTGCTCTGAGCATCCCAGGGCTGCTGCCCCATGGTAGGGAACTGCTCTGGTGCCAGTAAGAGAGCACCACAGCTCTGCCCACCACTCCGACCATCCCCTCTCTCAGAAGCCAGCACCCCTTTTCCACCAGAGTGCATGAATGTGGGCTCTAATGGAGGGGACATCTGCTTCAGCCTGAGCCCTGCATTTCTCAGGATGTGGGTTTTCCCAAGAAGCTGTTCATACATGGATTATCAACTCAGAAGGGATCTCTCTGATCCTTCATCCCTCTGACCTCATGTAAAATGGAGATCACAGAGACTACCTCAATGATCTCCCCTTCAAACTGCAGAATAAAACAGGAAAGGAAAAAAATAAAATCCCATGAAGAAACCCCATGATGCAATAGCTATCGCAGCTTTTTGATCAGCTGCTCTGTGGACATAGCTTCATTTCTAGCCTAAGCATGTTTGGCTGAAACTGTCAGCTGCCAGGCTGGGCCTGTGCACAGTGACATGGGCACAGCAGCTTCAGTTCCTCACACAGGCACCTCCATCCCATGGTTTTTTTACCATGTACCTCCATGAAGGGCCACTTGCTGATGCCAGCTCAGCAAGCAGTGACATGATGAAGGACCGTAGTGACTGAAGGGTAGGCTAGGATCACTGTCCCAAGCAAGAGGGAACACTTGGATGGCCACCAGCTAGATCCTACACTTGAAGGCTATAGATGTTACGTGAGAAACGCTTTGTACAACAGCAAATTTTCACCACAAGCTGAAGATGGGTGGGAGGAAGGAGGGTGATCCTCTTTGCAGCACTCTGGGGTGTGATGCTGCTGTCTTCACAGAAGAGGAATCTCAGCAGTGAGGGGGAATTCCTCCTTAGCCTGGCATGTCATGCCTCCCTTGGGCACCTCTGTAGTCAGAAGCAAGGGAGAAAAACCTCCAGAGTAACAATTATGGCAGCACATCTAGCCTGAACGAAGCTATGTCCTCTGAGAAGGACTGGAGCTAAGTTTTCCTAGATTAAAGACATTCTGATGACCATTTTTGATACTTTCTGTCCCACCCTGCCACTTCAATACAGTTGTGATCCTTCCATACAGCACTGGCTTCACTGGACAGAAGTATCCCTGAGGAATAGAAACACTGCTGAAGTTAGGGCACCCAAATGCAATAGCAAGACTGCCTATTATTCCTCTCACAAGAAGCTGGGCCAAGGGATCTGGCCTTGTATTGCTGTGAGAATGAGTAGGATTCCATACAACTTTCCTCCCTTGAAAGGATTTGTCTATCACATTCTTGAGAGTAGTGTTAAAGAAAAAAAGAACGAAAAGAAAAAGCAAGTTGTTAATAAAATATGGGGATGACCTGAGAATTTGCTTCCCAAAGCCCATGATAAAAAGCCTTCAGCACAGAGCTGACCACTGCATTATATTCCCTAGGACTCTGCTTGTCTCTCCTCAAATGCAGGGGCACATGGCTCCTGTCACTTCTTTGGCATGCCTGCTTTAAGCCTGAGAGGTTTTACTCTGAGGAAGCTTTTCCTTCAGGTTCAGTTTAAATG
This sequence comes from Forpus xanthops, assembly GCA_032466535.1. Classification (NCBI taxonomy): domain Eukaryota; kingdom Metazoa; phylum Chordata; class Aves; order Psittaciformes; family Psittacidae; genus Forpus; species Forpus xanthops. The sequence goes on from JASSUY010035323.1 coordinate 6,482, forward strand.
TGCCATTTCTTGAAGTCATCCCCTTGTCTTTTATACTCCAGCAAGCAAACCCAGTGTAAATTAAATGGAAGACACATGAAATCTTTATAAAGCCTAGTCTTTCCCCTAGCATGAAAGTGCCTTCTCTTTGGAGTAGAACAGGTCTTTACTCTGTGCTGTATTTTTCCCCATCAGAAAATGGAGAGGAATATGAATTTTCCTCATGACTTGAACTTAGCTTCATCAGCAGCCCCCTGCTGATGTAATTCAACCCAATGAGATTTTTCTCTTTCCTTTTTTTTTTTTAATTTCCTGGTGAGCTGCTGCTGCTTTTCCCCTCCTCCCATCAATTCAGGCATGGAAACCAAGGAAGGAATTAGACAGAACTTATGATCTAACCAGCCGCAACTTCAGACCGGGCAGGAATAACATTTAAAATATAAAGAGCAGATTTTATCAAGCCTTTTCCTCCCCAGAGACTGCTACAAAAAATATTCCTTGTTTGTCGCTGAGAATGAACCATTTTTCTCTTTCATTTCTGCTTTCTGTCACATATTTCATTTTGGCTGCCCCTTCTGTCTTTCAGCTAGGGACCTAGGCTGCTAAAGCAGAATCACAGATAACAACAAAATGCCTGTATTATCTTCTTTTTTTCATCCTAGTCTGCCAGGTAATTGCAACCCTAAAATCTCTTGCGTATTTACCACAGAACCATGTCTCTCCTGGAGGATGGGACTCTCATCAGGTTGAATATTTCATGTATTAAGCCTCTTCTGAGGTATAAACTAAGGTTGGGAATTTTTTTCTGGCCCCCTTTAGAGCAAAGGACAAGCAGATAAAAATCAGCTGCTGCGGTGCTACAGTGTCAAAGTTCCCCTTCCTGTGAAAATTAACTCTTCCCAAGCTCAAGGCCCAGGTGGTTTTTGCCACTGTTTATGAAGTAGGAAAAAATCCTGTTATCAACTCACATTGTTTCTTTGTCCCCAGTGCTCCCCATGTAGAACACAGATTTATTTCCTATTTACAAACAAAGCAGCTACCCTGCTTTTGCATCTGATGAGCTGTGGAAGCTGCCAGGGCTGATTTCCATTAAATCAGTCACCAAGAAGAATCACATTTTCCCTCTTCACCCCCATTTCACAGAATTACAACAACAAAAACAGGGCCTGGGTGTTTCTAAATTCAGCTGTCATCTAAAGACAAATTCCCCTTTATTTCCCTCCCTATTTTTCCCCACCCCTGAGGCAGCAGTAGAACTGCTTTTCCCAGTCCTTGGGATGTTGAATCAAGCTGACTGGTACCAAAAAGAGGGTCTGAAAAGAACACTGACAGAGAGACTTTGTGTCTTGGAGTAAAGACAGTGAGAGAGGATGATTATTTGGGGGTTATGGAAAGAGGCCGATTTATTACAACTGTTCAACAGACTGAAGAGGGATATAGCTGGTTCACAGCTTTCACTTTGGGCACACTTACACAGAGGTCAGAACTCCATCCTAGCACATAACATGCCTTTAGTCAAAAGAACTGTGAGAGGGAATCAGAAGTCGGCGACAGGTCCTCAGTCCAACAGCAGATTACTGGCAATACTCATTCATCTCTACCAACATCTTCCCACATGGAGAAAAGTGTTTCCAGCCTGGCCAAGCTGCCTGCTTTCCTGGAGCACAGCCAGCAGGAGTCAGCCAAAATTCTCCCATTGACTCTAGCAAGCTCCACGGCCTGTGTGAAAACTAGCCTTGACAAAGCACTTTCTTGCATCCATACAGTTTTCCTGTGGGTCAACCTTATTCTTGTAAGGCCCTTGTTTCATGTATAAGTAAAGACTAGAAAACGTATCTGAACTATGGATTGATTGTTGAGGTTGAAGCCTTTCTGAAACCAAGAACCTGCCTGCATTGACTTGGAAAGGAAATGTGGATTCTCCAGATACATCCCTCTCTGAAAACAGTTCCAGAAAGTACAAAGTACTGACAGCGGCGAAAGGGTTTCTAAACTGTAACTGTCAAATTCTATTTTTACAACATTTTATGGCTATCTACAACTTTACAATGGCTGCCAATGCAAGTAAACTCCAACAGGTTAGGATAACATTTTCTCATATCACCAGCAAGCCATTCTAAGGGCCATCCCAGTTGAGGATTAAGGGATGACTCTCATTCCTTTGCAGAAATGTAGGAAAAATTCTCACAGGCAAAATACTTCTCCTAGTAACATTACATGAGCACAGTCTCTTACCTGTAGTATCGGGATTGAAGGTAGGTAGAACACACAGCTTTTGACACATGGCTAGCTGAACCAAAGTCTATGACCTTGACCCTATATGGCTGTCGGGCTGGGTCTACCAACATGATGTTCTCTGGTTTGAGATCAGCATGAATCAGGCCCAGGCTTTTCAGCTTCATTAGGGCAGTTGCTACCTGCTGCAGAATTGGTCGAATATACTTAAGGGGCAAAGGACTAAATTTGTTTTGCTTTAGGAAATCATAGAGGTTCTGCTCCAACATTTCAAAGACCAAGCATGTGTGATTCTTGTGCTGGAAGCACTCGTACGCACGGACAAAGTTGTAGTCATCTGCACTTTCTGTGCTCAGCCGAGCCAGGATGCTCACTTCAATCTGGCCTTGCCGGGCATAGGAAGGATGGTTTTTCAGAATTTTGATGGCCACAATCTCGTTAGTGCCACGTTTCCAGCATTTGACTACTTGTCCGAAGGTTCCACGGCCAAGAAATTCTAACACTTCATATGTGTTGGTCATGGAACAGAGCACCTCATGTTGTACCAGTTGGTAATCCCCTTCGCTGTTGGAGCCACTGTTTTTGGAGGTGGCCGTGGAGGTGGTAGCAGTGGCTACAGTGGCCCCACTGGCATTGTTTTGAATCATTGGTGGATGCTCTTCGATGATCTGTACGCTGCTTGTGTTCTCGATCTCCTCACTCTTGCGCTTAAGTCCACATTTTTGGTAGGTGTCCAGAAGGCTCACAGTGCTGCGACGCATCAGGTTGTGTGGTCCGCCCAGTGTTTGCCCAGACACTGCAACCACACCAGAAGTACTGTTGGCAGATGTCACCACAATGTGCCCCGTGCTTGCTGGGAAGATGATGGTCTGTTCATAAGGGATGCTTGGATTGGGGATCTGGAGGGAGGCGTTCACGGCTGCTGCGGCGGCTGCTTGGGAGGACTGCACGTTCTTGCTCTGGCTGTAGACTTTGCTGTGTGTGCCGTACCCAGTCATATCCCAGTTTGAACTCGGCTCCACTTTCAGTTTCTTCACGCTACAGAAGGCACTTGACTGAAGGGTGTGAGGAGAGAAAACTTGCACATGCGAGGCCATACCTGCAATATAACACCAGAGTGAAACAACGTTAAGATGCTTTCCTTAGCTCTTTTCATTTGTTCAGTAGCAAGAAGGGAAAATGGGATACAGCATCATACAATAGTTTGGGTTGGAAGGGACCTTAAAAGTCATCTGGTCCAACCCCCCTGCAATGAGTAGGGACATCTTCAACTTGATCAGGTTGCTAAGAACCACATCCAGCTTGGCCCTGAATGTCTCCAGGGATGGTGAATCTACCACCTCTCTGGGAAACCTGTTCCAGACTTCAGATATAGCACACGCACACACACAAAAATAAAATTCTTCCAGAAATATGTATTCAAAACAAATAAAACATTATACTCTAAAATAAATCATTACCCCTGACAGAAATATATTAACTACCAAGGCTCCTGTTCTCTTGCTCTATCCCCTCTCATTTTTAATAACAGAAATGTAAATGTTATTTTTACCTCCTCTGCCTAAAGAGACTCTTATTCCCATTGTCTCCAGGAATATTTCTAGCTCTCAGGAAGAACTCATGTCAAATACTGCAAAGTATTCTGCCTATGGAAGCCAAATCTCAAATCCTCAGGCTCATCCCATATTAAGTACTTCAGTGGATCTGACTTAAGCCCTCCGTTTATTCCCATAAACCTACTGTGTAGCTTCTGGCCTGCAGAGAGCCAGGAAGAGACCTGGAGATGATATACTATGACAAAATGGAGGTGGACGTTCAAAGTTGAGGAGCCAGGACATAAGCAGCAGATGATGTTTCAGGTTGCTTGCCAAGTCTGCATGTGGGAATTGTGCACAATGCTGGTCTGTGCTCAGGGACACTGGAGATGGGAGTTACACAACATGAGCCTCACTGCTTGTTCTCAGTTCTCCCAGATTTATAAAACTGTGTTCATCTATTCTTATTCACAGTGACAATAACATCAGTGGAAAATAAAGTATCACTGAGGCAGAGTTACTGAAGGATTCTGAGTAACATCCTGCTGAAACAGAAAATGATGCTATTCAGAAAAAAAGATGTGGCCTACAGAGAAGGTCATCTAAGTGCTGACTTACTGCTCCCTCTCCCTGCCCAGAGTAGGGACGGTACTGCTGGACCAAAAGTATTGTGAGCAGGGGACTCCTGGGGAAGGAGTCAGTGCCTGGTAGGAGCTAAGAGCAGAAAGGCACAGCCTCCTTCACCCTTCTATCTGTTGCCACTGTTTCTTTATAATAAGCCAGAATGACTAGGGAAGAAAAAGACAATACGCTGAGCTGGCATGTTGCTGAATTATTAAGCACAAACATAACCTCAACTTGTTTTCAACTTTAAAAAAGTTAAAAGTTGAATGAATGCTGCAGTCACAAAACTAGAACAAACTGCAGTGCACACAGAGATGACTTCTTCATGTGGAGACCTAAGAGTATCCAACACTTTCCTAAAAGAAAACCATGATCCATGTGCTACTCTCGGAAGATCTTCTTGGAGCTCATGCGCACACATACACAAACATGCATGCATAAACATATAGACCCATACAGAAAAATATGAACATTACTTCACACTTCCAAAGATCAGTTGCATTGAGCATCGGGTCAAGCGAACACACCTAAACACACCCAACACCCATTTCCCAGCAGCCCAAAGCCCAGGAACTGCTCAGAAGAGGGCTGCTGTGGTGAGCCAAACCCAACTATATATAGCTACACAGAGGTAATCACCAAATAACTCCAGTTGCTTCAACACCTCCACCTTCATTCCTGCCACAGTAACAGACTGATGGAGACAGGGCAGAAGCAGAAGAAAATCCCTACGAGGACACTTAGAGAAACCCTCACCCCTGCTGGAACAGGCAATGAAAACCCCACTTACCCTGCTCTAGCAATGAAGCCCTGCAAAACGCAGCATGCCCTCCTTTGCATACATGACCTCTGGCTTTAAGGTGATTTCTGATGCTGTTTGCTGCCATTCACATTAACTTCCCCCACCAACCTCCTTGGCAGCAATTTCCAAGATCTCTGCCACTGGGTCCTCAGAAACCAACCAGACCCCTGCCCCTCTAAGTGCTTTCTCTCCTCTCTCCTTTCCACAAGGCAATGATGCTGCCATGAATGCTGTAGCATATGGCATGTGGTGAGCCTGGAGAACTGCACCAATATTACTCAACTTGTCATCCTGGACACAAATATCATATGTGAGGGAGCTGAAACTCTTCGTTTTTCCACTGATTAAGAAAAGTCACAGTGCTCGTCCTAGTAGAGTACCAGCCTGCCTGGAGATTAAGGTTGGTCTGATGTACGTTTTCCCCATGGATGTGAATAATAAAGCAGATGCAATTGGTAACATACTGTGGACCTAGCAGAGGTATACTTTATAGCTTTATGGCTTTCATACCACGGTGTGCTTGAGCAGTATCTCTTCATCCAAAATAAAGAGGGGAAATAATGTTTGACAAAGAACAGAGAGATTCTTCTCACACACCCTAGCACTAAAGGCAACACCAGAAGACCCAGGCACCCCAAATTAAAGCCAGTGATGTGAAGCGCAGCAGCTGCAATGTTCTCAGCACCACTCTAAAAATCAGGGTAATCACCACCATTAAGAGACAGACTTTCAACTGGTGCAGGCTGGCAGGGTTCCAGTTGATATCAGCTGACGCTAAAAACAAGGTCAGCAGTCACTCAACATGGGCACCGTCAGATGGCTGCCAGTGCCCCTCGGTGAAATGAGTTGTTGTTAGGGACTGGTTTCCACATCAACAACCAGCCCCCTGCTGTCCCTGCAACACTGCTGGCAGCCTCAGCAGGGGGACTCAACAGGGGACAAACACTGACCCACCCTGGCACCCCAAAAATGGTAGGAGCGTGGAAAGCAGAGCTGTCCTATGGCTAAAGGGAGGACTTTGGACTCCCCTCCTGCCAATTCCACCTTCCTCAGAGGTTATGTCTCATTGTGGGAGAAATATTTTTTTGTACCCTGAAAAAACAAGTATGAAATCTTCTTCCTTCCATCCAAAATGATTTTCTCATAGTCAAGGTTTTAGGGGCACACATTGTAAGAATAACTCGGCCAGCTCTCCAGCAGAGGCTGATACCAAGAAATTACAGGCTGATTGACAGCTTGGTGATGGGAAAAAAAGGCTTCTGCAGCAAAGTAATTTCTATTGCAAATTTGCCTGTGCAGTGAATGGGAGAAAAACAGAGACCTAAATTTCCTGAGGACACTATCAAACTGTGCTGGTGGCATGTTCTTTTTTTTTCAGAAAGGATCTTTCCTTCATGGCAATAGCAGAAATAGTAATAAATGTGAATAAAAGTTGGATGGTTTGTTACAGGGAACTGATTCCTCATTACAGACTGTAATACAATTTGCAACTTCAGCATTTTAATTACATAAGCCAAAAGTAGCTTGTCACGACATCCATAAAGAAACATGCCTGCAGTACTGGGGTGATCCACACCAGCAAAGCCCTGTGACAGAGATGCCCCCTGAGCATTCCTCAGAGCCAGCAGGGAAGCTCCTGGGGTCTTGTAAAGACAAAGAGGCCATAAGGCATGGAAGGATGGAAAACAGCCTATTTCACTTTGGAGATGTCCTCTTACTTTGCTGCTCACGGGTCTGCCATGAAATATCCTATGTGAGGCTGGGCCTCCCTTCACTACAAAAAGATCCTAGCAGATACCCTTCCATGTTTTGCATGGGACGGCTAAAGGCTGGCACATGGCTTCTCACCTTTTTGTTCTCCACCAGGAGCTCAGGCTTAGTTTCTGCCTTGGCAATGGTGCAGGGCAGCCTTCCACACCCTCAGTTAGCCAGCCATGCTGCAGTCAGGATGCCACTACAGCTAAATACAAGTCCTGAAGAATGTAGGTCTAATTTTTTATCACCCCTGTGCATGCTGAGTCTCTGGGCTGGGAGCAGAATCAATGTTGGGCACCATGCATTAAATAAAATTGATAGTTTCTTTCTTTAATAATGAGGTTTAGTGTAGCCATTTAAAGCTCTCACACAATTGACAGTAACGGGATTTAATGGGGCCTTCCCTGTCCTTAATACGACTCACGTAACTCCCCGTAGCAACCACATGAGCTGAAGTATGTAGTGTGCAGCTAGGGGACAATGTTAAACAGCCTGAATGGCTTTTATTAAAAGACTTGAGGCTGTATTTTTTCCTGAGAACTCCTCCCACGTCAGCTTTCACTTGATAATAATTTAGCAGGTGCTATTTACAATTCAGATGGTCCTCTTCTGCATGCATACACAAATCACACAGCCGCCTCACTTGGATTTTCAACAGGTTTCAGGGAAGCAAATGAGGTAAAGTTGCCCATCCACCCACCTCACCCCAAAGGGCAAAAAATGCACTTTGGGGACTAAAGAAGGAGCAGTTTGAAAGTCACTGATGTTTTCCTCTGCTTTACTCCCAGCAGTTACTGCTCATTTATAAATGTGGCCTTTGTAGTGGCAAGAGACCAAGCGCCTGCCCTGTATTAAGTAGGCAGTAAGACCTTTTGCAGTACCTGCAGAGCTGCCAGTGCTCTGTAACCAGAGGCAGATTGCTGACTGCTGCCAGAACGACAGTGCCTGCTTGAAAAATACTGTAGAAAGCCCATGGCATGTGTTCAGCATATAAATGATGCAGACAAGACACTCCCGAAATAAGTATCTTCCACTTCTCCCTGGCGATGCACAAGCCTGCTAACTCATACACACACAGGTTATGAAGGCAAACTGAAAAGGGTATCTTGCCAGGTATGAGTAAGGTATTGCACCTTCAAAACAGCTATGTCTCAAGCACAGCCCTTCTCTCTTCTTCAACACGGCATCTGTGTGGCCCCTTTTGAGCCACCACCACACTATTGGAACCTACTTAAAATTTACATCCTGGAGGCTACACAAATTCTTTCCCTTGTACTACTGAATGTTTGGAAACAACCTCAAAGTAGAATTCAGACCTCAGCTGCTCGGCTCCTTCCTGCTCCTGGTGAGCAGAAGATATCAAGGGAGCCTTCACTGCAGATGAAAATCTCCCTGCCTTCCTGCTCTGCTTTTCCTGTCCTGCCAGTAAAACTGTCTCATACTAATTAGTAGTTTCCTAAATGCTTACATAGTGCACAGCAGTTCTTGAAGATGTGACAGCCCATTCCCTGCACTGCTCCAGACCTGGCTTCACACAGCTCCAAGCTACCACATTTGACCCATGTCCCATAGCCAGAGAAAACCCCAAGCATTTTCCATGCACAGAGTAGTCATAGCCAAAACCAAAGGAATAAAACCAAGCAACCATCTCCCTCCTCATCCCCACCCAAAAAGCACATTCCCTCTGCAGTGCAATGGCTGGGGAACTCTCATCACCGTCACCTTCACCTTCACACCTGATGTCCCTCTTCCACTCCAACGGCACATCTTTCCTGCATTTGCAGTATCAGCAACCTCACCCACTATTCCATTCACCACAGCATGACTTTCTTTTATGGGTAAGACAGAAGTTATCAAACCACGACCTCAGTTAGTACTCCTGGGCATGGAGGAGGTTTGGCAGCTGCTCCCTACTATGGCCTGAGCAGGTTATTTTGGCATGTGGCTCAGGATACTGCTGTCTCACCTCCGAAACCATCTTTATTCCCTCCTCACTCTCCCTTTTAACTCCATAAATCCTGGGCAACTTGCCTGCTGGGTACTGAAAGCTTTCTCAGCTGACCAGGGCAAAGAGGGCACAGCTACGAAAACACTGGAGACCTTCCTCTGAGCTGTTCACACCGGGTCTGTGTGCTCCAGGAAGCATCTCTGACACCCACATCAGCAGCTCAAGGGGGAAATGGGCTACCCATTGCTCTGGCACACCCTGTGCAGACTAAATGAGGTAACACCAACCACGCGGAGCTTTATCTATGGAGGACACAGAAGGATGTCTAACAGAATGCTTTCCCAAAGAAATCCCTCTTTCAGTTTTCTTGGAGAGAGGCCCAGCAAAGCTGAGGCATGTGCACAGTGCCTGGCTGGAGCTGTGCTCTAGGCTGCTGGGGCACCCACAGGCAGCACCACATCTGCTTAAAGAGCAGCAGATCACAGTTAACACCCTCAGCACCACTCAAAATGAGGCATGACACATTAAGGCTCATCAATTGCCTTGCTTAAATGAGCTCCTGAAGTGCTGGGAATGGCCAGAGGAGATGAGGAATGCAAGCTATGAAAGAGTGTTTTGTGGCTTCTCCATCCTCAATCCAAAATAGGGCCAGATGCACTCAAAAGTGGCTGCTCAGATCAATGTGCCAGGTAGGACTGATTGGCAACAGCATATGAGTTCTGGCCACCTGCTTCCCTTTCATCATATGTCCTCCACAGTCACAAAGTGAAACGAGTAATCACTCCATTTCCACACAACCCAAAGTTTCCTTTGGAGAGCTATACAATATATTCTCAGCAGTAAATATGAAACTGGCCCCAGTCTGCTTTGTAGTCCAGGTCAGCATTTGCGTGGGTCCATACAGTCTACCTCCAAACAGATCTGCAAAGCAAGAGCCTCCAAGTTCCCCACAATCTCCATTTCTGGCTGCTACTTGCTGCCAGAGTTGCATCCTGAAAGCAGAACTTAGAAGGATCTCAGCATGGCTCTGCTTTCCAGGCGGTGTGGGTCAGACTCAGTTGAGTCACTTCAGTTTCCATCTCCTAAACAGAGGTTGACTGCAGTATCCCCAACTTACAGGGAAAACAGAGGACTTCCTAAGCTCCTGACCCCACTTCAGTGGTCGCCCTACCTGGCCCTCCGTAATCTTAGCTCCTGAGAAAGGATGGCAGGGCCTCTGGAAAAGGGACTGAAATGAATCAGCGTTTCCTTCTGGTGCCCTGGCTGTGCCCCTCTCACCCATGCAGCACTGTCATGCTTGTGGCTTCCTACAACTGCCTAGTGGAAAGAGTATTCTGGCTTTTTGCACGATGGCTGCATCCCCACCTGGATCACTTCCCACCTGTAAATATTAGGTTTGTAATGCCAATGACTCCAACCAGCCCACAGAGAATGGCCAGCAACCTCACATACCTCACTCGTTAGAAGCAATCCCACTTGTGAAGGCAGGACATGGGCAAGGCTTGCTGGAGTCTCAAGGCGAGCCTCTCACACCCATGAGATTTTCTCCAGAGTTTCATTTGCAAAGAGGCCATTGCATGACATTCAGTCCTTGCTTTGTTTACAAAATCTGAATCTCAGATCAAGCACTAGCTGGGCTGAAAAGGTCAGTTTGCCTGTTCGCAAAGTCCCTCCCTTTATTTCGTTTCCATTAGGATGCAGACCTGTTGGAGAGAAACAAGTCTCTTTTGAGGCCTGGATGAAATATACAGGATGTGAGCTTGAGCTGCAAAGGAAGATGAAGCTGCAAGGAGAAAGGTGGGGAACAAAAGACTCTGCCAGTAAGGAAAATTGAGACAGACCAATTTGATGAGCTCACAACTATCCCAAAGCCAGAGTTAACTACAGCTCCTTGTTTCAACAACATCTCCCTTTCAAATAAGAATAGACAACCACAGGATTTACAGTACTGTCATACATTGAGGGCTATGGGGTGCTTTGGGAAATTCAATTCCTCAAGGAAACACATTTTGAGCATGAATTTTTAAACCCTGTTTTCCAGACTTTATCTTCCTCATTACTTACAGTCAAAAAAACCCAAAGTGATGGCCAAACAGTCAGAAACCTTTTTTGCCGTCATTCATGGCTTTTGGTTTGTATTCAAAAGTAAGGCCATAAACCCAGAAATATATGACATGAAACTGGCCATGGGCTGGGACCAGAATGGGCATAGCAGGACTGAACCACTTGGCCCAAACCAGGGACCATCAAGAAGACACAGGCTTTAGGGGTCTGGGAGTGGAATCGTCTCTCCTCCCAAACCACCCCTCTTAATTCAAAGGCTGCAGCTGAGAATACCCCTGTAGAAATGAGCTACTTAACTGTCCTCTCCATCCCTTCTTCTTCAAGAGTAGTCAGTACCTCACAGGGGACCCCATGAGAGGGAGCTGCTGCAGCCTTCATGAGAACATGGTGTGTTACTGGGCATATCCTTGGGAGCCCCAGTGACTGCTGGGGTTCAGAAGTTCCAGCGACAGTTTGGGGTATTTGAAGTCATATTGACCTCTGTCATACAAAACACAGGGTCATGCTCAGGCACAGCCAGAGAATGACCTATGAAGGCAATGAATCTTCTCTAAAAGAAATGAGAAATGCTGCCCTAAATGATCCCACAGCAGTGCCTCTGGATACCTCTCTGCCCCACTGCTGACTTGCTGCTGGGGCTGAGGGTATGTGCCTGGTCTCCCACTGTCTTGACAGCAACTTTCTTTTTAAGCAAGGTGTAATAGGACAGAGGCCAGCTCAGCACACAGAGAAGCAACCTGTTTGGCCAAGAAAGGACAAAGTAGGTGGTGCAGGAGGCTCCTGCTAAGGAAGAAAACCTGATTTAGGCATGGGGATAAACTACATAAAGGATTTTAGGGCTCTGAAGAGTAAACATCCAGGAGCTCAGGAAAGGACATCTACTTGAAAAAGAAGGATATAAGGCCCTCGTGTACAATGAAGAAGCTCAGAGACACCAGTAACTCCCCCTCAAAGCTCTAAAAGAAAAGAAATCAGAGCAAGGGAAGTCATTAAGAGAAAGAAAACAATAAAAACTTCCACCTGTATCAGCAGAACTCCCTGGCTACCATCCTTCTCTCCCCCAGGTTTCTTTGTGCAGGATATGATTATTTATTGACGTATCTATTTACTCAGCTCTACAGTGCTTAACACCATGGCTGCTGGGCTTCTAATGCCGGCAAGACTAGAGCAAGACAGAAAAGGAGCGAAGCTGAACCTGGAAATCTAGAACAATACATGCCAAATACCTTCTGCAGTGCATGCTACCAATGTGACAGGCTAGAGAGGCAGATAAAGCCCCAAAAGAAGTCTCTAAGCAGAGAGACCCCCACAGTCAGACTGGGCATATATGCTCCTCTTCAACAATGAAAGTGCAAGCGATAGCTTTGGTGGGCTGTAAAGTCAACCGTTGGTGTAATTTTGCTCCAGATTGCTCAGCGCTTTCAAGGCCCTGAAGAGGACCCTGCAGACACACCAGCACCTGAGCACAGGTAGCTACCAGTAACTGCTGTGTGGCACTCATCGGCACAGCAAAATTACTGATACCAAACCTACAGTATCAAAAGTGAGAAAGCATAGCTGAGTACAGATGACAGGCTAGCTAAAGGGGCTCTCAGGCCTCCTTCTCATCCACGATCCTATGTTTGTGAACTGACATGTCACTATGCAGTTCCAGCAGCATGCTGCCACTTGCCGCATCTCTTCCACAAGCATCTGCTTGGCACTATTACAGCTGTTCTGAAGCCATGTCCTTTCAACTCAGAAGACTTGACTCTTTCCTTTTCCTGCAGCAATGAAATTAAGAGGATTCAGCCTAGATGTAGTAGGACAATGAGTTCAGAATCATCAGCTTGCCAGTGATATCACAGCTAAGCTGTCCACTGACACACCTATGGGTTTTGACTAATGATGAAAAGGAACTCTGGCCAAAATGAGTCATGGGAAGAGAAGAGTATCTGGGAAAATAAGCTCTGCATGATTTTCTCACAAGGAGCAAATACACCACTGTTTCCACAAGATCCAGAAAAAACTAATTCGTAACAACTTCTGGTCAGATCACGAGAGCTTTCAGTAGGGGTGGGAGAACACTGGGCATCTTAGCTTTGTCTATGACAGGAATGACCAGAGAGAAAAATGTCCTGGGGTGGGTCTACAGCTCTTGCTAGAACAATTGTGAGAATTCCAGTAAATGAGAAGGCGGAACTGCCAAAAAAAAAACAAAACCAGCTAGGCGAATTTAGTATCAAAAGTCCTGTGAACTTTCATCAGATTTTATGTACCAAAACTCACAGAGAACTTTCAATATCCATACGGATGAAGAGTAAGAAGAGACTAGAAACTAAATTCAGCAGAAGTACAGTAACTGAGGAAACAACTTCAGTGCAAAAAGGCAAGTTTAACATCCTGTATAAATATTCAATTAATTCACTGTTTGAAGCACTCCTTTGTGGACATACTCCTTGGGTTTGGTTATTTTTTGTATCTCAAAATAGTCATGCTTCTCTCTTCAGTCCTTCCTGGGCTCATGGGAGACTGAAATGAGTCACCAGAGAACCAGCTGAGTCATCCAGTCAAAGCTTGGAAAGTGATGCAAAATTGGTCATCACATCCACAACTAAATCATGGATGATGGCAGTCCTCCTAGCAAGCAACAATGCATTAGGCAGAAAGGATTGCAGACCACTGCCACTATGAGCCATTATTTTAAGCCAGACAGAAGGTGGCCTTAAATTACATTAGTATAATGCAAAACAAGTGCTGACCACTGGTTCTGCATCTGAACAAAGCCTTTCTCCATTCAGTTTCCCCATCCCAGTCTCATTAAGAAAAAGGGAGCTCCTTGTCTCAGAAATGGTAATCTATCTTGCAGATGGGCTATTTCTAGCCAATTTTCAAACTTCCACAAACCAAAGTCCTAATTCATTCAATTTCTTTGGAGAATCATCAAATCTTAACAAAACCTGTTTCAATATGCAATCTCCCTCAGGACCAAATAGAATCATAGAATAGTTAGGGTTGGAAAGGACCTTAAGATCATCTAGTTCCAACCCCCATGCTATGGGCAGGGAC